>CAXAMN010021284.1:86304-109126 GCA_963970005.1 Durusdinium trenchii | reverse complement strand
GCCCTCCTGACCCTACTTTTCTTCGCTCTCCCCCACCAGGCTCTAGGTTCGCCCTCCCAAATCAGTCCCTGTGACACCCCCCCCCACACCCCCTTTATTCACTTCGTTCACCCTAAGAACTCAAGCCTTGCCTATCGGCTGGCTTTCGTGATAATACATACAACTGTTATAATATATCATAAATCTATTTGCTTATTAACTTGGGAGATCCTGGCCGAAAGCCTTCATGTCAACAGTCTTTAAGAAATACATATTGTAGATGTGCCTATGTGCCACCCTGCTGTGGTGGAAATGGCAACCTTGATGATGTATTCTGGTCGGTTCAAGCCACATGGCATAAAGGTCAGGAAATCCGTCACTCCTAGGTCTACCTGCCTGCGCAAGCATCCAAAGACATCCACATGCAAAATGCACCGTGTAGAATTCCCAAGCTAGCCCGAGCTCCGGGCTCAATAGCCCCGTCAACGTGCTGCCGACGCCTGCCTGAGCGTTTCGAACTTCCTCTCTGTTTCGGTCATAGCCGGAGTCACAGTCGTCTGGCGGAAAGGGCCTTTTTTCAGTTCAAGTCAACAGTGAATCAGGTCGTGTTGATGCTAGGTGATGCTGCGAAAAAAAATATATTGACAACTAAGACAATACTTTAGTCCGGTTCCCGCACGTATTTTCACGCATTAAGGCGACGGCAACGCACGCCATTCCACCAACTGAGGCACCGCCAGGCACAGGAGAAAATTGCAGCAATACACACCCACCACAAAGGCTTTCTGGTACTGCAAGCTGATGGGTAGTTGAAGAAGGTCAGGTTCTTTAGCTTCGTCGTCGGGGTCCTTGGTGCTGGCTGTGGCACAAATGGGAGATTGAGGCGAAACAGTTGTTTGCAGGCTTGCCTTGTGAGCTTGGAAGAGCACCAAGCTGTGTGCACACATCACGAAATCAAAACATTTAATTCCCTTAAAACAAGAACTCTCAAAGTGGTTCCTCTTGCTGTAAACTGGTTAGAAGCTCTGCTACCCAGATACTGGCACCTCCTCCTCTACGCGCACCGCCATCTCATCCTCGCTCGTTTTCGATGACAGGCTGTCTTTCCTTGATGTTCTCTTTCGCTTTGGTACTGCTTTGGCTTTGCCAGCACAGAATAGCATCACGGTCCCCAAAGCAGTGGTGATCCTTGCTCACACACATGCCCACATGCCCGTTTCGATTCGTCGTTTCTGGTCATGGCCGCGATCACATCTACAACATCTCGTCATTGCCTAAACCGTCTATGGTCGGACTGGCCGAACCCAGTGAAGACTGGCTGACAACATGTGCCTGCAACCTCAACCAACATCTGCGCCGATCCTATCAAAAATTCTATGATCGATTCAAATATCCCTGCCTTAGGAACCGCAAAATGTGGGATACCGCGAAACCGAACATTTGTCACTGAGCAAAGCACGACGGAAGTTGAATCAGCCCAAGTCGGTGTCTTCTTCGCTTCCCTGCTGTTTTTTTGCGACCGCTTGCAAGCCAAGTGGCAAGTACATACAAACCATCACTGCCACATGCCTCGCTGCGAGGCATTGGGGGACAAGCATGGACGAGCTGACAAGTTGTGCAAAGCAGTCCATCTGCCAAAAGCCGCAGAATCACAACTGCTTGCCTTCTGCACTGATTCTGCCGGGGCCAAAGGACTGAACTAAACTTAAGTTTGCCAAGTTTCAGTCTCTAGTGCTAGATTCATGTATCATGGCTACAGATACAACCTACAACCAGCCACGAAGTCAGTGCAACCTAGCAACAAGACTGTCAAATTCCCATGCTGCCATGCCATCCACTTGCCCTAGAACTGTCATTCTTTCTCTCGCCAAGGCACAGAATGCTTCTCTCCATCGCCTGCGCCGCGTCTTCTACCGGGGTCCGCGTTGGCACCAACTGCAGGGCGTCGAAGGCGAGGACCGGCGACGCGATGTCGTTCTCCATGGAGCGCCGACGACCCGGGGCGAGGGCGAGGTGACCGGCGTGCCTTCGGCACGAAGCTCTCAAGCGAACGCGGGCAGAAACTGTGGTGACATCCAGAAAAAGGCATCTGTTGGCCTAGACCATTTCGGATCCCGTCCTGTTTGCTTTCCCGTGAACCCACATCAAAATCATTCAAAATCATGTTCTTCAATGAGATGTCTGATATGCCTGCATCAAAGCTTTGCAACGCAGCTCTGCAACCCGCAAACCGACAGCCGGGAGCAAAGCACAAAGCCTTTAAAGTTTTGCCCGTCAAACATTCCGTCCCACTCAGCCCCGTAAAACTCCCATCGTGCGAAGTGTCTCCTCCCCACAGTCTGTCTCTTCGCGCGCGAAGCCAACAATAAGGCAAACACCCAAGTGAGACCAGCACCCCCTCCTCCTCCTGCTCTTTCCATCCCTGCTGCGCGGCCCAGATAGCCCGATATATATATATATATATGCCGAGTTACTTCTCTCCAGCCCGAGTTCTTCGCAACCTTCCTCACACTTCCCCTTCTTTCCCACCAGCCACGTCTCATCCATCTCTTCCGGATCGTCTTTGCTCACCTCTTCCTTTTCTCCTTCTCTGCAGCTCGCGCTCCCCAAACATTCTACCCAGCTTCTGTTTGGCAACTCTTCTCTCAAGTCCCTTCTCAACATCCTCTGTTCCCCTAGTCATCTCCGAAGCCGCGGGCTTAGTAATTAGCTCCTTCTCTCTATCCCTTCCAATGCTCCACAGCCCCTGCTCCTCAGTCCGTGTGTGGAGCTCGCCCACATGTTCTTCCAAGTTTCACAGGAGCAATGTACTGAGCACTCGTTGGGTTTTCCAAGCGAGCCCAATTATCACCGCAAACACCGCCCAACGGCGGCAGGTGGCTGCACAGAGTGTATGCATCTACAAGCCATTGGCTAGAACTTGTTGGGCGCGTTCTCCCATTGACTCATGGTTCTGTCGTGTTGAGGTTTGAGCTCTTTCAACAGCTTTGCATTCATTTTGTTCACCTTGGCAAAACGATGGCTCTTCTTGCTTGCAGATGCAAATCAGACGTCACTTCTTCACATCCAGCTCAATCAGACCTGAGGCACGAATGGATATCCAAATCAACTTCTGTAACGGGCGAAGGTGGCCACCTTTTTAAGATATGAGTTCCTATTTGCGGGATTGCAGAATGGATGAGTCTCGATGCATTGAAAGACCTGGAAGGTGGTGTAGATTTTCCACCAATGTGTTGTTATCCTATGCTATATTTATGTCCTATGTTTATATGCACCAATGTGTTGTCCTATATCATATATGTTCATCTATATTTATGTCCTGTGTGTTAACCAAGTTGGTCTTGTGGAGGAGAAATTCTCTTCGAGAAGCGATGCGTGTAGCCAGGAACGGGTCATCCCAAGCACAACTGGCAACGTATCACAACCTTGCAAATAATTATCCTCCAAAACTGGCTCTGTGATCTCTATGTCAAGTTTCTGCTCTGCTGTTCAACCTGAATGGAGGTCAACTGGGGTTCATCTTTCATTGGCAGCTAGCAACTAGTCACTGGGCAGTTCACTTGCAATGCCTGGATGATTTTTGTCCAGTCAACAGGGAGCTAGTTGCCACATTCTCTTGCATCTAAATTGCGAAGTGCTCCAGTTTGTTTGCGCTGTTCTATGTGTGTTGGGAGCATCAACATGCAGACTTTGGGAAGCGAACCACCTCCACCTCCACCCGACCACCTCCACCTCCACCCGACCGGGACCACAAACCAAGGAACGCCATGGGGCGCGGGCGCTATGCTGCCTGAGCAGTTGAGCCGAGCCAAGCAAGAGGGGTCGCTTTGATCAGCAAGACAAACACTGGCTGTTTACGAGAAACGACTGACTTGTGGTGTTCTTGGATTTCTTGAAGTGAGGAGAATAACTACTAGCCGTTTCTGCTAATCAAACAATGTCTACTGTGACCGTTGAGGGCGTCTGTGCGTTCATCCACTTTTCTTGTCTCAGTCTTCAAGTTCAACATCCATTTTTTGTGCCACGGGGTGAGCCTTTCCCTCTGCTTTCATCATTGAACGTGACGGGGGCTTCATAATCTTCATGGCGTAGAGCTGCTGTGGTGCAACTTCCTTCACCTTCCCAAAACCCCGATAGTGTAAGGCATAGAACAGCTCTGTGGCCGTTCCATCCATGCCGGAATCCGAAGATGGGATCCTACAACTCCTCTGCCGCAGAAACAACCAACATGAGTTCTGTGGTGTGTATAGGATTATGGCCATGTCCAGTGGACGTACAAAACATCCAAAAACAACTTTCGAGGAGTGGGGTCTGGGATTGGATTCGGTGGAAGGAATTATTCTATGAAGTGTGTAACCCATTGTGGTCGCCAAAATCACCCGTTGGGGTCGTATTCCATCCAGATCCCAGGCACACCTCATGAAGATCGAGTCCAGTGTGGTCGACCCAAGCTGGGATGATTCCACCGACCAGTTTGGAAGGACGGGATGTGGAAAAAAAGAAACCGCCTGTTTATATAGATCAACCGTAGCAGTCCCTTCCCATGTTCCCCACGGCTTTGGTGGAAGGTGTCCAACTAACTCCCTGTCGGCCCGATCGTCTCCGTGCGGAACGTGCGGGGTCGATGGGTCACTGTGAACGGAGCTTTTCTGTGAGACTGGTATCTACTCCTCTGGGATTTCTGCAAGCAACCTCAAATTCAGCACAAAAGCGTCCTCTGTCTGACATCTTACCACTAACTATTGAATGGCAAATCCCTGTAGGGATTCTCGGCGAGCCTCTTGAGGCTGGTCGGCTCATCACTGCGTGGGCCGTGGAAGTCTTCAGAGTCAAACGAGTAGTGATCGATTTAAAAGAGACCTACAAAGCTGCTGACCGATCTGGGTTCAACATTAGTTCAACACACAATACATGCAAAATTGAAAAATTGCCTGCATGCACTACAGGCCTAGGGATATGGGCACAACACTGTCTGATCATCCAAGCTTGGTGCTAAAACTACATCGGTCTGAAAGTCTGAGACTTGGGCACTGAGTGGATTCCAGCAACGGAGTGACTTCATCAGACAAGAAAGCTTCACGAAACATCGATTGGGTAGCTACGGTGCGCAAACCAAACACTTAATTCAATTCAACTCCCTTTTTCTGCTGCGACTGCGAGCCTCCATCAGTGGTTTTGGACGGTAACTCGGCACTGAGCAAGCACTGAGCGCTCGTGCGTGTGGCTTCTCTTGGGTTTCCCAAATGAGCCAGCCAACTGATTTCTGCCCAACGGCAGCACCGGCAAAAAGGTCAAAGCGAAGGCTCGACGTGCAGCACGAGGTGGCTGCAGAGTGTGTGTGCGTCTATGAATTCTGAGGCATTGGCCAGAACTCGTTGGGTGTGTTCCTTTTCTCGTAGTGTTTACATGTTTCTTTTACCATGTCAAGGCTTCGGCTCTTTAGACACCGATGCATTCGTTGTTCCAACTGTTTACCCTTGCAAATCAATACTTGATCTGTCTGTCAAGTCTCCAGCTTTCGGGCCCCTCTTTCTGGCAGATGCACACACACAATTGGAAATATAACGAAATATATCATATACACCCAGTTCAGTCAGACTTGAGTCAGTCGTGTATGCCCAATGCAACTTCTATACGTGTGCAAGGCATTCCCACCATCAAACCCAAACACGAGAATGTCTTGAGTGTTGCATTGGGGTGCAGTGAGATCTGCAACCGACCAAAGTCCTTTCTAAGAGCTGGGGTGCACTGGGCTTTGCCCTTTGTTCTGCGAGTCAAGATTCGTTTGCAACCTCAACAAGCCTTGCAGGTCAGCAAATTCAATCAGTGCTGATAATATCAACATCATACTCATCGTACTCCAAAACCAACACAGACCATCACAGGACTAGGAAACATCAGGAGGTTTTGGAATTCGGACTGAGCACTGAGCAAGCATTCAGCACTTGTGTCTCTGGCTGCTTGTGCTAATTTCTTGCCGTCCAAAGGCTGGTCAAAGTGCAAATTCGATATACAGGACGATTTCGCTGCAGAGTGTGTACTTATTGGCCAGAATCGCGACCATAGCTAGTTGAGCGCGATGCATTCGTTGTTCCAACTTCTTATCCAGGCAGAGCGATTTGTACTTCATCTGTCTGGCCCCTCTTTCTGGCCAATACACACAATGTCAGAAATACGTTAACTACTTTGAGTAAACACCCAGTTCAGTCAGACTTGAGTCAGTCATGAATGCCCAATGCAACTTCTATACGTGCGCAAGGCATTCCCACCATCAAACCCAAACACGAGAATGTCATGACTGCAGTGAGACCGACCGAAGTCCGCTCTAAGAGCTGGGCAGGTGAGCTGGACAGGTGTCCTGGGGCCCCTTGTTCTCCGAGTCAAGATTCTTTTGCAGCCTCAACAAGCCTGCAGAGCAGCAAATCCAAATATGTTTCAGATAAGTAATTCAATTATTAGTTATATATAGTTTTAACAAAATTATGCTCCGAAACGAGTACGAAATTTAGTACCCGTTTGGAATCCATATGATTCACACCACCCCCGGCATAATTGGCTCGCAAATGTTGCTTTTCCCACTCAAAACAGGTACTCAATAGTGCCTGTTTCAGAGCTCCATTGTCTTGAAATTATCATTGCTGTATGTCCCGTAAATTATCTTTCTGTGAAAATAGGTATGTCGACGAGGCAAGTTCCTGATTCAACATCAACTCCATGGCCAACAGAGAAGTATGAGTATATAATTTAATTGTGTCATGAAAGATATTTGGTTGGTTACAACATGGTATGTTACTTTGAGCAGGCAGTGGAAAGGACTTTAGATTCTTAGATGGTACAATCCTTCACCGACGGATCCAATCCCGTTGCCGCGTGCCTAGAACCACCTGAAATCCTGACCATGCGCCAATTTCTTCTTTCGCACCATTTCCAACTCCTGACGAGCACTGCTTTCGGTGCTGTCAAAACTTGGCCCGCTGCAGAAAGAACACCTTCGAGCGTTTTGTATGGATGTTAAAGCCATGCACAAGTGCATGGCTAGGAGTGCTAGATCTTATTCTTGCATAATCACATAATCATGAAGGGAAGGTGATGTGCTTCGGGGAATGTTAATAGTAGGGAAGCGGGTCTCACTTTCTTGGTCCATGCTTGTTGAAGATTGAAGCTGCTAGCCTATGTCAAGAATGATGCAAGCCTGAAGGAAGGCTAAAGAGATTTCTCCCGGTGCTCAACACACACTGGGGAAAAAAATGATCGAAAACAGCGACCAATTGCCACCGGTAGGTAGATGAAGTGGTTCGACTAAATTGTGGGAGCAGTTACTGCTGAGGGAGTCAAACGAAACCCGCCGAAATTTAGAGCCACATGTCCCCAGCACCTGTCCCAAAGGTTCAAGGTTGAACGCGCAGAACCGGAAGGACAAGAATCTAATGCAGAGGGGTCTATGCAAACACGGTTCCAAGGGAGGGGCCCCATCAACAGAATTCCAAATGTTATTTTCGATGGTAAAGTGCAATTACACCTGCAACAGCCTGAACAACGAATGGGATGTGATTGAAACACGGCCCAACTATCCAAGCGAGTACACCAAAGTGATCAAGTCCGGCTTCCTCTATTGCGCATAATGTCATTGGCATCGTTTGCATCCCCTTTGCTCAATTAAAGAACATTGAGAGAAAATGAGAAGCATTGGCAAAACGAGTTGTCATTCAATGCAAACAACATATTGTTAAAGTTGCAATTTCTGCAAAATGCACTTTTTATTCCAAGGTGTACAGGTGTAGACACATGTCCACTGTCCACCATGCCGATCGGGGGGGAGACAACTCGAGTTCCGGACAGCATCAGGTGTGGCATAAAAGGGAGCAAAGAGGGAGAACAAGTTCCTCAAAGTGCGACAGAAGCTAATCAGGTGAAATCGACAGTAGAGTTTGTACAGGCGGAATGCCTGTCTGATGAACTAGGCGGAATGCAGATCGCAGTGAGTCAGGTCCAGAAAGTGGAAGTCAGTTCTGACACAGTGAGTGCACAAAGTGGATGTGTCAAATGTTTACGAAGCAGGAGCTTATATCATTGGTCTGCACGGCTCAACCGTTCCACGCGGCACGTTTCACAAAGTCGACCCCTGCATCAAACTCATAGACATTCTCCAGCAGTCGAAGCAAACCCTCTGTTTCAGAGGGTGAATTCCAGAACAGCAATATGAGTGCTTCAAGAAAAGAAACCAAAATCAAGAGTTTCGCCTCCAATACAAACCTTCAAGAAGCAAACTTCACTGTCCAACCCCGCTCGACCCGTCTCAAACCTCGCCTGACGGCCCTGAGCGCTGATGCCTCTGTTCCGACCGATGTAGAGCATCTCCAGGGTCGTGTTCACCTCCAAGGCGTTCACCAAGGCCTGGAGAAAGAGGCTGGAGTTGGCTGGGCGGCGATGTGGAAGAAGAACACTTCGCAGTTTCGTAGCCAAGATATCATTGAACACTCAAGATGCTTCACCTCACCGCAGGCGCCGCAGACCCTGATCTGTTGGGGATTGCCAGTGGAAGGGTCGCTTCGTTTGTCCCTCACATGTTCGTTCCTGGCACAACGCCTCGGTGCCCTCATCACCGATGCCGTTCTCATCAACGTCCAGTCGCCGCAGCGCCGACTTCCTCTCCAGCGCTTTTGCCACGGCCTGGCAGAGATACGAACCACTTCTCCAGCGCCAGACACGAAAGAACCAAGTTGGTGGCCTCTGGGAGATCGTCTTCGGTCAGAAAGTGCCACCGAGGAGAATGGTGTGTCAATGGAGAAATGCTCGTGTGCCTGCCTGATCTTGATGTTTGAGTTGCCTGTCAACTATGCCACACACACATACACATATTAGCCTTGTGTTCTCTGTGCTAAATGGGAAACACTGGGCACTCAACAATGCCAGTTTGCCCGACCATTTGGTGTTCTGCATTAAAGAAAATGTCGAGGTAGGTCGGTGTGGAAGAAATCTGGTGCCTGCGTACGAGAACCGAATTGAGATCAGACACATCATCGTGGTCATCCATGACCCTCAGCGTCTGCCACATTTACCTCCCCTTTCATCCCCGCGCTTGGAAGAGAAACTGACTAGAAGCAACTCATTGAGGTCCTTCTGCACTGAACCCGTCAAAACAACATGTCTCATCCAAGATCTCTTCGGAAATGGTTCCATCCTTCAACCAGATCTGATGAAGGTCCTTTTCCAAACAAACTGGCCTCACCCAAGCACTCCGAGCTGCCTTGACCCCCTCGTCGCCAAGCCCGCAGCCACGCAGCCAAAGTTCCTCCAATGTCAAATGGAGATACATGGCTTCAACCACGGCCTGGCGAAGCAGTGGAATTGGGTGGCAATTCCTGGTGAGAGTCAAGAAGAGTTGGTGTCCGGTCCAACCGACAATGGTCTTTGCGATAAAACCAAAGCTATAATGAGTAGAGCAAATCTGCCTACGAGAGCCAAGCAGAGCAAATTTTCCAAAGAGTGCATTCAATCAAGCCAAGGTCAGATCTTCGTAGCTCGTGTGCCCAGCGTACAGCGATGTTCAGTTGTACTCGCAACCCCGCCGAAGGTCCCTTCCGTTCAGCTTCCCTTCCAGCCGGCCTTGGTCTCCTCCAAATCGAGCTTCATTGCATTCAAACTTAAGGTCTTCTCCTAAACAGCGGCGTCTGGTATGCTTCAGGAAAACAAGAGAGCCATTCAGGAACCTTTGATCAATCGCAAAGCAGTTTAGGCTGAGTCGTGTGCGCAGCTCTACAACAAGAGGCCAATTGAAGTTGTCAGCAATTGGGCATGTCCAACTTCACAACTGCTCCCTTCATGCGACATGTCTGACTTGCGATCAATGACAGGTGAAAATGCATTGCTGCTTCAGGAAATATCCACTCAGACATAATGCATCATAATACAATGTTTTACAAGCATACTGCTGTGCTTTTCAAGTGACCTGCCCTGCTGCGGACGCTTTGTCGGCCCTGCTTAAGGACGTGACGTTGCTTTTCCGCAATTGGTTTAGGGCAGGCAACAAAACGTGCAATTTTGAGGCGAGGTGCTGGGCTCGTTCATTCCCACACACCAGGAGAATTCGGGACAGATCGGTATTGACCATGCGTGCACTCAATTCTCAACAAAACCTCGTCAAACAGTGTGTTGGGAACCTGAAAGGGAACGGCAAAGCTTAAAAGAGGAAGGAACCATTCCAACGAAGCATACCTTTTGTGAGCCACCCGACGGTAAAATTTAGAGGAGAAAGGAGCCAATCACTGAGGGTCAAATCTAGAGGAGGGGAGCCATTCCAAGGAAGCATAGCTTTGGCGCGGCACCAGAGGGAAAATGTTGAAGAGGAAGGAGCCATTCCAACAAAGCATACATTTTGTGAGCCAGCGAAGGCAAAGTTTGGAGGAGGCAGGAGTGATGCCAACGAAGTATACCTGTTGTGAGCCATGAAGAAAGTCCACCATTCACTTGCGACGACCTGTTTCTTTGGGGTGGGGTATGCTAACGTTGAAAAGCACTGGCAGACCTGCAAACAATCCTCACCATCAGGATGGGTGGGGTGGGGTGGGGTGTTTCTTGGTACCAAGGTAAAGGCCTTGTTAAGGCCTCAGTAAGGCCTCAGTTATTGCTAACGGTGTGCTACGAGAAAATGAGCGTCACAAGCGACGAGAACATTAGCGTCACAAGAAGCCCGTCCAAGGTCGCAGACCTTTTGTGAAGGAGTGGTCGGTGAGCGGGGGGTCACCTTGCGCAGCCCCGCTGGCCAAACTCTCTACGTGGGCTCACGGGCTCGGCGCGGGCTCGGCGCGGGCTCGGCGCGGGCTCGCGGGTTCGTGGGCGCTCGGGGGGAGGTCTCGCCGGTGGGGCACCCGCACGGACAACTGGCAAACACGACTTTCAGCGGACTTGGGGTGGGCAGCGGGCTCGCGGAATGGTCGGGGAGCTAGTTAGCACAACTGGGGCCTCAGTCCAACTCGGGGAGCTAGAATGGCCTGGTCCAACGTGGGCATGCCTCAGGTTGGGGATGTTATTGGTGTAGCTTTCAAGGTCGGGCCACGACACTAGCTGATAGACACTAAATCTATCTAAATCTTGCATAGGGTACCCTTGGGCAACATGTTCGATTGAAAATTTTGCATGACAATGTTGTGGGAACACTCTGCCTAACATTCTTCCACCGCATTCTTGCTTGACACTCCGCTGAGAACACTGTGAATTTGCAAAATTTAAACGAAACTGCAAAAGAGTCAGCGTGGCTTTCTTTTGAAGCCCTGCTCATAGGCTTAGCAGGTTGGGTTGCAAAGTATTCTCTAAAATCAAGGTGACACGGTCATCAACCGCTCCCCTTCCCCATTACCGATGCTTGTTTGTAACGCGCGTGGGTGCAGGACCTGCGGGGCCATTTGCTCTGAAGGGTTTACAGAAGCTTAACGACAACACCCCGGAAAAGAGTCAGGATCATCTCTAACAAGCGGACTCCTCCGGGCAGCGCCCTCTTCACCCCTCCGGCCGCTTGGAATTTCAGCGACGTATCGCCACCGAGCATGACCGAAACACAGCACATCCGAGAGAGATTGAACAGCACATATGCCCCGAATAATCCTCAATATTGTTTTAGTGCTCGACTGCAAAAGTGTTGAATGGCTCTTTGAGGGGTCTGAGCGAGTTACATACGTAGATGGTGGGAACCATTGAGAACCTCTCTACACTCTGAAGGAGCCTGCCAGCTCAAGCGCGCTTTCAAGTGCAGCCCAGCTCAAAGAGCCATTCACCACTGGAATCGCATTCTATATATGTGGACACACCTAACCTTGTAGAAATGACTGTCCAAGAGGGCACAGTAGGGCCTGTGTGCAAAAAAGTACTATAACCAACTGGACCACAAGGCAGAAACTGCTACTCCACAAGCCCAGGTCGTGTCGATCAAAACAAAACTTTGTCCGCAGGGCGAACAATCATGGGACCAGCGCATCATAATCGAGAGGATGGTAAAGAATGAACGACTGTTGTTCATATGATGGACGTGGGATCACTTGGGGTGTCCCTGGAAGTGAAACAAAACACAACAACCAATAGAGCAGAATACAAACAGCAAGAGTAGCAAAAGTATAGAAAGCAAGAGAAGCTAGAATAGAGCAATACAAACTCAAGGCTTGAAAAGCAACTATACAATGCAAAGCGACCGCAACAAAGGCCATGGAAAGCAAAAGCATTTTAAACAGGGAAGACAAGAACCAGGAAAGTAAAGAAAAGCAGAAGAAGAGCCAAGAAGACCAAGACAAAAACAAAAGAAGCAAGAAAAGCAGGAGAAATCAGAGGGAAGCACTGAAAAGCAAAGGAAAAGCAAAATAACAAGACAAGCGCAAAAAAGCAGGAAAAGGAAGAAAAGCACGAGTAACCACAGAGAAGCAATAAAAAGCAAGGAAGATCAAGACAAGCACAACAAGCCAGTTGCATTGCTGAACGGGAATGTGAAGGGAAACTGTTCAGTTCGGGTTCGGGTCTGGTTCGGATTCGTGCGGTTTTCCAGCTACTGTGCAATGAACGGTGGCAACAGGAACCGGAACTGCTCGGGTCGGGTTCGGGTTCACACAGCGTATACATAATGTGCTCAGGATGAAACAATGCAGAAGGCTTCAATCGTCGAGGCTTTGATATCATCAGGTTCAAACCTGCATCTGCCTCACAATCGGTTTATGTCCGTCCAACACCCTGCGACATGTACATGAGACACTTGTACGGCGACGCCGCAGTATGCCCCGGCAAATGTTTGAAGCGAAATGTCACACTCTTGCAGCGATCTTGCGACGTTGTCCTGGTGTGCAATGGCTTTGCCAAGCATTTGCAGCGCTTTCAACACCTTTCCATTTTGCTCCTTCAACCATAGCGGCACAGCCAAACATTGAATCTGAGACCAAGCCAGTGACCTGCCTACCTTGTCGCAACAGAATGCCGATGTACATCAAGCAGAATAGAAGGTGTCCAAGCTCGTTGAATTGTAATCACCAAATTCTTGCACCGCATAGGTCAAACACCCTGCTAGTCTGTCTATGTTCAAATGCAACCAACCAACAGCTGTGGCCAATGTATAACTCTTGAACATCAAAAAACAACCTAGCGATCACATGCTCGTCCTGGCCCTCTAGGGCTTTCATAACGTCCAGGCAGATATTGCCCAACTTAAATCTGTCCTAGGTATCCCGACTTGGTGAACAAGCTCTGGGACACAGCAAACAACGCTTGATTGACAGTCAAAGAAATGCAAAAATATATACTTCAAAGTGTACAAAACATAAACAAGTATGAAAATTCAAAGCTCAGAAAGGCACAAAGTAAAGAGAGCTGATCATGCCGCTTGATTTGACCACTTGCTTGCAAATCGATGTACAGCAAATCCATGGAGTGTCAAGTCAGGATCACCATATCGTTGAGGAACGCTATGTCGGTCCTGATTCAGCAACGCTGTGCCGCACTGGCGCATGAAGTTCAGCAGCACGCCGCTCGCCTCTTCGTTGCCCTGTCAAATGATTCGTAACCGGTTGAAACGCAATGAACAAGAAAGAAGCGTGGGACTGTTAAGACGTCGTAAGACTCCAAATCCGGGTCCCACAGCGTGCGCCCCAAGAGGCTTTGACCCCCAAGAGTCCATGGATTCTTTGGGAAAGGTGCACCTCTGAGGCAATCCGGACCGTTGAATGAACCCAACCCCAACGCAACTTGGATCGGAAAAAGATTAAACAAAAAAATCCATTTGTAGAATAGCCTGGACTGTGAGAGGCAAACACATCATTTTGCAACCTGGTCGCCTCACCATCTGGGCTGAAGATTTTCAGCCTTTTCAGGGTGAAGTTCATGGAAAAAGCCTTGGCCAGCGCCTGGCAGCTTTGACAAGACTTGCATCAAGCAACTGCTTCAAGCAAACACTGTTCTTTGGCATGTTGGGCACCACACTGGACACCAAAACCGTGTGGGTGACATGAACAAATGGCAGCCAGCACAAATGCTCAAGACAAACCTGCAACGAAAACAAGCCCGCAGCAACTCAAATTTTGGCTGCAATAAACAGATGAAATCGGACTTGCGTCAACTGGACATTTGTAAGAGGCGTGAGTTAGTTGAGTTTAAGCTCGCTAAGGCCACCAAGATGTGAGTTCGCTGGATGGATTGTTGGCTGAGGTTAGTGCCAAAGTGCAAATTGCTGAGTTTGACAAAGCTCAGTTGCGAGTTATCTGAGTCCTAGCTAGCTGACTTGTGACAAAACCTAAGTTAGGTGCAGGCAAGCTAGCTTGCCTTGGCTCTCCAAGGGCTTGACAGCAACCTGCATGACCTCTGAAAAATGAGGAAACTGGTTGCGCTGAGCTTCGTAAGCTAAGCCATGATGCAAAAAAACACTTTGCAGTAAACCATGTACTATGCGAGCTGTCAGTTGTTGCCACTGAGCTTTGCAAAGTTCAGCTACTCTTACCTGCCTTCGCTGCAAGCTTCTCTAGCTCACCACTTAGTTCGTTGATAAACTGGCTCAACGTTTTGGGGATTCACGCTTCAGCTAGGTCACCTAGGTCTTGACCTGGCTACCTCAGAGCCACACTGTCTCACCCCCTTGCTAGCTCACAACTCTGCTCGCCCACTGCTCAGCCAACTCGATACTCAGCCAACTCAACCAGAAGCCAACTCAAAGCTCAAACAACTCACACTCATTGCGATGAGATGTGCTGTACGGATTGTATGTTCTAGAAGTTGCGTGACGTCCTGAGTACTGCGCCTCGGAGTTCAACAACCGGCTCTTTTGCAAGCGTTTGGCACACACCTTGCAACTTCCACCGACTCCAGCTCACTGGCCTGGCTAAAGCGCAGAACAACATGGGCTAAGCCTGCGGCGAGGGACGCCTTCTACGCCCCTTCTTTCCATTTAGGGGCTTACGCCCAGGCGGCAGAGGCAAACAGGTGAGAGTGGTGGCTTGTTGTTGTGCTTGTTGGTGGTGTTTGTGGTGGTGGTTGTTGTGGTTGTGACTGTGGCTTTGTTGTTGTTGCTGCTGCTGCTGGTGGTGGCTGTAGTTGCAGTTGCAGTTGCAGTTGCAGTTGCAGTTGCAGTAGGAGTAGTAGTAGTAGTAGTAGTAGTAGTAGGAGTAGGAGTAGGAGTAGGAGTAGGAGTAGGAGTAGGAGTAGCAGTAGCAGTAGCAGTAGTAGTAGTAGTTGTTGTTGTTGTTGTTGGTGGTGGTGGTTGTCATGGTTGTTGCTTTCAAGAAACAAAGCTAAAAACATAAAATGTAAAGAATGCACGGCAACTTGGGCAGCATAACTCGCACCATGGTGCCATCTTAAGCCATAGTAGGGGCACCTGTAGCATGCTAAAAGAACGGTAGATGAAACATGCGTTTTCGATGCTTCTCATGCGTTTGTACAAGAGCAGAAAACATTGGAATTGTGAGGGTTTCTAGCCTCTGCGTTTCCTTCCGAGCTCACTTCCTCCCCCCTGGCCCTGCGGGATTACCCGAAGTATACCTGCGCTATACCTGTGCTATATCTGAGCTCCTTGCCCTGCGGACAACCGCCTTGGGCGGTGGGGTCTGTGGACTTACCCAAGGCCAGCCCATGCTGGCCCGATTTACTGTGATGTTCAAAAATAATGACGTTCTTCGTAACATGCTTCGAGGCACCCTTCCCTCCTTCAAGATTGCTAAAAAGGCTAATGTGGAGTAGGTGGTGCGAGTTATGCCGCCCAAGTGGCCTTGCAACTGTTGTATGTTCTTTTTTGTGTTGCCCTTTCCTTGTACCAACACTTGGCCCGCTGTTGCGCGTCGCTAAATTCTCCTTGACTCGGAGGTTTCTTGTCTGACCTGCTTACGACAACCCTGTTTGTCCAAAAGAAATGTTGAAGGAAACCATGTTCGCACGCGTTCGGTGGGTAGTGGAACAAAGGGCAGGGAGGCGTGTGCCTCGAAGCCGTAGAGGCCAATCTCGCTGCTGCGGAGGTCGATGAATTGCACATTGCTGATCTTGAGCAGTCCAAGCACTCCCTCAGCCAAGGCCTAGCGGTGGATGAAGGATGAAGAGATGATTGGCAACTGAAGGGACCACAACGCTTGGAATAACATGACACACAGGAAGGAGTGAATATGGGCAAACAAGGGGAGAATGAAGAGCTTGGTTTCTCGCCTTCAAAATGTAACCAAAAGAGAAATCTGGCAAGCTGTTTGGTTTTAATAGTGAACTGCTGAGCAGCTGAGATTGCTCAGTGAACCCAGTGGCCTAAAAACAAGCAACACCAGAACTCCCAGCTTCAATGGAAAGGCAGCCCTGGGCCTGAGCCTCGACATTGCTGAGCCCCATCTTTGACAGGTCCAAAACCTCCGCCTGACAGTGTTCAATGACTGCTCCTTCCATTGAGGTCACGTGACCTGTCATGGCCAGTGGGCGTTGTTTCGACTGCTTTACCGTAGCTTCTTTTTTGGAAATGTGGTGTTCGACGTTGAAAGTGCCCATGTTAGGAAATCCGCTTGCGAATCTGATCAAACGGGCACTCAATCTGAAGACATTCTAATGAACCAAAGCATTGAAATGCTGAGAGTATCCTTTGTGGTAGGGCTTGTTGAGATCTGCCTTTGGCGTGCTGGCCTTTTTTTTGGTTCCTCTTTTGGCACCACTCGACTATAGGCACTGTACTATCTGAGACTTGTCCCTTTTCGAGCTGTTTGGATCAACTCTAGCGGTCTTTGCTTTTCAACGAAACATTTGGTTTGCAGCTTGTATCTAAGGCATCCTGAACAACTGGGGTATCTAAGCTATCTGGAGCTGTATGTGCTCATAGCATGTTCTCTGATTGGGATGGGTGAGTATATATCTGCAGCATCTTTGCCATTCATTAACAACAATTGAAACATTCTGAAAGGTGCAGTGACTCAATAAGAAGGCTGGCTGCAGCTAGGTGGTCAACACAGCCCAACATCTCCAATGCTGGTCCTTCTTCATTGTGGCTTCAAAAACCTTCGAGAAGACTTTGTTCAGCTTCGTCTCCTCCTCATTGCTGGGGTGAGGGTCAAAACATGTTTGCTTGACCACTTGGCAAGGAAAGGCGTCACCAAACACTATGATGCGCTAATACCCTGTCCCAGTCAGCAGCATCCATTGGCAAACAATCTTATCAGCTTTACACATAAGCCGCAAGTCACACAAGTGCAGGAGGCAGGAGGCGGCTGATGATCACTTATATAAGACTTCCTTGTCACAGCCGTGATTATGGTCGGCGGCCTGTCCTGCTTAAGTCTGTCCTGAGACTGAAGGACTGCGCCCCATTTGCGCATCAGTGCCAGGAGCGCTTCTTTCTCCTCTTGGTTGCCCTGAGCAGTCGAAATTAGGATGAAAATATGCTCTGCACATGTTCCGGTAACTATGGGTGTGGGTGCATCTTTCAAAGTTGCAGTGCAGCAAACCGGCACTCTGCCAAAGCACGCTGGACCCTCAACCTTGTGGTTCTGGGTCTGAACGCCAATGGAAATGTTGTCACGTAGGACCCCGGCCCCGGTCATGCAATGCACCATCTTCAAGCCATGGCCATGTTTGCAGTTCCACCGAGTTCAACCCTCTCGGAACGGGCAGGAGTATTGACAAAAAAAAGAAGTATATAAACTGAATATGGAACAGTCGGGCAAACTGTACTATTGGTGTTGAGTCGCTCAACATTCAACCCGCTTGAAAATGCCCTTAGCCTAAAAGCCCATAACTCTATCTGCTGGTTCCCATTGCTGACCACCTTTGGTTTCCATCACCCGCGCTCCGGGTCAAGCTTGCCTGGCTATCCGAGCTGAAGATAAGGAGCCCTTTAAGCAACTCATCATTCACTGACGCTTTGGCCAAAGCCTGCCAGCTCTGAACATTGCAAAACGCCGCATTTGCCATCTGTGTCTGCAAAGACATTGTTTCTCCCCAGACTCCCAAGTTTGTCTGAACACCCAGGATCCACGCGTGAATGAAAACCTCTGGAGGAAAACCGAGGGCACCTCTTGAACAGGATCGGCTTTTCACGACCAAGCGATAGTTGAAACATACTACGAAGTTGTGACTTTGGACCGCAAGGGACTCCTGATCGTGCGCTTTACGGATGGCGCCAGCACCACATGATGTTGAGTTACTAAGCAATTCACACGTCCCAAGTCTCAAGGAGTTGTTCCTTGCATATACGGCCGTAGGTCAATACCTAAACTCCTGAGTCAGGGTAGGTGAAGATCACCTGGAAGAGGATTATGGTCATGATTGGGATGCTCACTGGTAATACGGGGTGCGATAACCAACAGCCATATTGCATTTTCCACTTTCTGATGAATGAAGGAGAGCCGTGTCAAGCCTACATGATCCAGCCAATGTTCTCCATGCGGGAGAGGAATAAGAATTTGTTTTCTCAACCCGCAGGCGTTTTGCTCTAAAATGAAACCTTGAGGACTCAAACTCTGTCAAGGAAACGAAATACAAAGTCTTCTTGGTTGCCTTGAAGCCGTCGAGGCCCATGTCGTTATTGCGTAGGTCGATGACCTGTACTTTGCACTGGAGCACTCTGGGCAACAGCGGGGCCAGCTCCTGACAGAGCGTGAGGATGCGTGAGGTATGAAGGGAATCTGCAAAGTGTAGGCCCAGTGAACGTCAGCTGTTCAGGTTGGTCACCAAACTTTCACAACGAGCGGAAAGTGTTTGATCTGTTCAGTCATTTGTATAATTCGTCTAGTTTCAGCAGGAGAAAGCGAGCCGAGCCTCAACATCCTTGTCGTTGAGGTGCATCTTCTTCAAGTCTAGGAGCGTCTCCTCAATCAAGTGAATGTGGCCAACTCTAAACCGACCAGTGTAGGAACAGGGTAGCTCCCTATCTTCCATACGCTGCCCTACCCTAAATGCAAGAGCGGCATGCCCGCCCAGTGCCAGCTGCTGTCCCTCTGGCAAAGGGCTGGTGGAAAGAGATTGCCTTACCTGGAACTTGCAAGTTCAAAACATATGCGTGCGATTGTGCGATCGTCTATATTAGACTCTAGACAATCAACATGAATGAGTTATCACTTGGATTTTAGATATTATTCGGGTCACACAATCACAGAAAGCAAACTGCAGCCAGGTGGTCAACAAGAGTCCAACAAATCCAATGTGTTGCAGAAAGCAGCAACAAGACTATCCTACAGTCCTTCTTTATTGCGGTTGCAAAAACCTCCTTGAGCACACTGCTCAGCGTTGTCTCCTCAATGAGTTGCGCAAATTCTCGGTCAAAAGCGAGGTTTAACAGTCGCAGAATCAAACAAGGTGCTCAAACAATTGCCATTGTTCCACTAACTGAAGTCCAGAAGGTCTCACCCAACAGCTGCTGTGCTGACACGCTGTATGTCCCAATCAACAGCATCCACACATCAAAAGCTATGCTCTCACTCCGTAAGGCACAGGTTGATGCAATTCCCAGGCACAACAATAAAAGAAACGGAGTGGAGTGATTGCGTCCACCCACGTGATGATCACCCAGTAACAGTGATAGCCTGTCTTGCCCATGGACATCTACAACCGAGTTTTAAAGGAACTGATGCGCGCCTGTCCTGATGATGAAGGGCCCTACCCCATTTGCGCATCAGCGCAAGAAGCGATTTGTTAACCTCCTTCTCATTTCCGCCCTGAGCTGCCAAAACTCCGACGCACTTGACCACATGCTCCCTCTCAGGTTACCCCGCACCCTGCCATGCAGTCCTCCTACTTACTAAATGCATGGGGCAGTGCTGCGGGAAACCCGACTCTGCCAACAGGATCATGCACACGCTTTACACCTTGGAGAGTCGTCAATCTCGGAGCTATCATTGAAGCGGCATTCTGGTTGCTTTAGGACTCAAGGATTTCAAACCGGAATTGAACGCCCCCGCTTCCTACTTCACCTGTCTATTTAGCTTTCCACAGGAATCAAAGGAGTCTCCGAAACTCTGAAAAATAAACAACAGTAGCACTGTGGACAGCAGCTGCCTTGACATAAGTTGTTTCCCACTGCTGACCACTCTTGCTCGTTATCTTCCCAGTTCCAGGGTGCCTGGATATCATCGGAAACGATATACAGTTCTTGCACCGTGGCATGCTTCGACAAAGCTTTGGCCAAAGCCTGGGCCATTTTGACTGATTGAGAGAATGCTGGGAGTGTTTGAGGCACAAAACTACATGGTCCGCCGCTTCTAGACGGCCGCTTTGTTTCGGGACCATTTCTGGTGCGTTAAATAACATGTTTTGTTAACATTCCATGGTGTTTAGCGGTTCTGTGGTTGTTGAGGGGTCTGGGAAGCAGAGCTTTTGGGTTTGGAAAACTACTTTGCATCCACATGGTTTATTGATGTGATTTAGAGATGTGTGTGTGTGTCCACACCTGTACCAAAGGAAAGGACACCATTACATGCAAGTCAATTCAGGCAGGGGGCCGGAGCCGGGTCGGGGGTCTCCGGCCAATGAAGACACCCCCCACTTGGGTGCAAACGTACCTGCGTTTTTCCAACATTTTAACTTTTTAGTATTCTAAAAAGCTAATGCGCTCTAAAGTGCTAATGCATTCCCTCCGTCTGCTAGGTATTCAGTAAAGCGGCTAATTCATAGACGGTCTGCTAGGTATTCAGTAAAACGGCTGATGCATAGGGGCTGCAGACTTGCACCAAACAATTGTTCAAAAACCTTCAAGTCTTCTGGGGGCTGTGGTGTGATCCCCATCGAGGGGCGCAGCATGTGCATAGACCCAGATCCTGGGGCACCCACCCTGATTGCTTCGTCTCTGCACTGGGACTTCGTTCTGAAACCCCCTTGATTGACTGCTTTGCACGATACCACTGATACTACGCCGCAGGGCTTACTGTGATCAAAATTCCAATCAGGATTCTTGCATACGGCTAAGTATTCACATGTCCACGTCACGCTGCTAAGTATTCACAGGCCGGAAGAGAGCGAGAAACGAGAGTGGGTTTTTTGGTCCGATTGAGCTTTGCTTTCCTGCTGTTGCTGTTCTTTTTCTGGAAGCCTTTCTTTAGGTTTCTTGAGGCTTCAACCAAAGATGCGCCAAACGCGGTTTTACTTGACGCTGCTAAGTATTCACAGGCCGGAGGAGAGCGAGAAACGTGAGTGACTTTTTTCAGCTGCATGCGCTTGTCATGTTCTTGAGTTCTTTCTCTCTTGCTGTCGCTTTTCGTTTCTTGAGGCCTTTCTTTAGGTTCCGGGTGTTTTTCAGAAATGGGTCCGCCGTCCCCATAATCG
This sequence comes from Durusdinium trenchii, assembly GCA_963970005.1. Lineage (NCBI taxonomy): Eukaryota > Dinophyceae > Suessiales > Symbiodiniaceae > Durusdinium > Durusdinium trenchii. The sequence goes on along the minus strand of CAXAMN010021284.1, from coordinate 87,907 downwards.
GCTTAAATGTCAATGATGACAGCCTTCGGGCCACCCCTCCCTGCCCCAGGCCTCCGTCGCTATCCCACCCGCTATTTAGTGTGTTGGCACCTTTCCTTCTATTTCTCCTGTCCTACCTCTAGCTACCCGGGCGGTATAAGAACAAAGTCCCGCTCGCTAACTTCTGCACGTATTGTAACTAGTGGGCCTCGTAACTACACCTATCTTTCTTTCTTTCTTGCCCTCTTAGTCTGCTTTTGTTGTGTTTTCTTTGTCTGTCTTTCTAAGGCTTTTTAGGTGGCTAGTAATTTTTCCGCAGCGCCAATATTGGCGCTATGTGCGCAAAGCTATGTGTACAAAGTTGTGTACAAAGAGCGCACCGATTACGGCCTTGCGTTTGTGTATGTATCCATACATGCGCTTAAGGCTTTGCGGCACAAACGACGCTAGTCGGGGCTTCTGGCATCGGTACTAGGAGCAAGGACGGTACTACTAGGGGCCTCTGGCCGTTCTACGGGGAGTAAGGACGCTACTAGGGGCTCCTGGCCTCGTTTGCAAGCAGGGGAGAGCGCACCGAGTACGGCTTCGTGCGTGTGTCCACACCTGTGCCTAAGGTTTTGAGTCACAAAGGACGCTACTAGGGGCCCCTGGTTTCGCTACTAAGGGCTCCTGGTATCGCTATTAGCATGCAGTTTGTCAGTTTTTCAACATGTTCACTAACCAGCAGGGGAGTGCGGCGTGATTGTGGGACCGCACTCAACGAAGCTAACACAATCACGGGATAAAACAACTCGGCGTACCTGCCACAATTTTTAACTCTAGGCTCCTTCTCGTTTCACCAAATGTTAAACACTTCAAGTAACGCCGACTCCTTCACCATTCCGTTTGCAAGTCAAGGTCTACAATGCAGGGGGTAATGTAATCGTCTAAAGTGGGACTTCATACTGATCCTAGCTCTTGCGAGCAACCATCTAAGTGTGCGCGCGTCGCCACAGAGTCCCACTGCGGGCTGTGGTGTGATCCCCAGCGAGGGGCGCAGCATGCGCACATGCCCTTAAGGGTGACCCTTCCCTGATCCCCGGTCTTGCGCTGGATCCTTCCATCGTGAACCTTACTTGATCCTTCGTTCTGCTCGAAAGTGCCGACCATACGCCGCAGGGCTTACTGAGATCGAAACCCAGCACAGATTCTCGAACGTGGCTAAGTAGTCATGTCCACGTCATGCGGCTAGGTAATCATAGGCCATGCTGCTAAGTATTCACGTCTTTTTGGTTCTTTCTTTCCTGCTGTCGCTTTTCGTTTTCTGTGTCTTTTCTCGGTTTGTAGAGGCTTTGTTGGGTGTAACTGAAGTATTTTTAAGTCAAGCGAGCGCCGATGACTGCTTCTTTTGCCAGTGCCTTCGGGCCAGTCCTTTCCACCCGACCCCCACCCCACACCCCCTGCACCCTTTCTTTCCTTGCCTTTTTCGTTTGTTTGGGCTTTCCTTCAGGCTTGTTAGGTCGTCGCTTAGGCTCGTCGAGTCAATGCACGCCCTGCCCACACCCCAGCACCCCTTGCACCTTTCTCTTCCTTTCTTGCCTTTTCGTTTGTCTTGTTCTTTCTCTCAGGCTGGTTAGGTTGGCAT
>CAXAMN010021284.1:32287-86294 GCA_963970005.1 Durusdinium trenchii | reverse complement strand
GGGGGGCCTCCGGCCAATGAAGACACCCCCCCACCTGGGCGCAAACGTACCTGCGTCTTTCCAACATTTTACTGTTTAAGTACTCTAAAGGGCTAATGCGCTCTAAAGTGCTAATGCGCTCCCTCCGTCTGCTAGGTATTCAGTAAAGCGGCTAATGCATAGACGGTCTGCTAGGTATTCAGAAAAAACGGCTAATGCATAGGGACTGCAGACTTGCACCAAACAATTGTTCAAATACCTTCAAGTCTTCTGACCTTTCGCCTTTCGGTTCACTCATTCTTTTCCTCGGATCATAACTGATCTAGCTCTTGCGAGCATCAATCTAAGTGTGTGCGCGCGTCCGTCTGACACAGCATGAAGCCAATTGAACGAAACTGAAGCCTCTAGAACTTCTTAGACCACCAGACCTACTGGTACATACCGGTACCAACTTCACCAGGCTGCATATCGTTAAGTCCTGGGCCCGTCAGAACAAGTTGCTAATCTGTACAAGCACTTCGTCTGCAAACAGATTTCGACCAAACATTTCCATGGCTGACCAGCAATGCGAGGCAACAGCAACAATGCTAAAGCTTAGGGTCAAACCATTTGATCCGCAAAACTACTTGTTCTGTCCCTGAAACTTCAGACCGATCCCCATCCATCACCACTCAAACAACACTGAAAGCAAGACTTACTAGTCTTTAACAATGATCACTGTCCGTGAACTAAACAAAGCCGACAGCAGCGCTGTTCCAAAAGCTTACTACAGCCGAAAACCGTCAACACCGCCCAGACTAATGTTCCTTCCGCTACACAACCATGCCAAGCACCATCGATCATATATATAGATGTATAACCAACGAAGCACGTCCTGTTCCATGAATCTAGCATCCACCTAACTAGCATCGACGTTGATACGCCGCCCCCTCCCACCCCTGTTCTTTCCATTACATGACCATGCCAAGCGCCAACGATATCCAACGATGATATTATATGATACATATAACTTATAATACACATAACTAGCAAAGCACCCCCTGTTTGATCGACATTGACACGTATTTCCCGCAGACTGACATAATGCAAGGTAAATACCATGGATGTTCCACATACTTGCCCGAATGGGTGAAACACACAAAGAAAATGCTTAGGCTTTTGGCAATTGCGACGCACTCCCAGTGGCCCTGCAGACACTAAACCTTCTACGCGCGGCAGGCCAACTACATGCCTTGAAGAAACACGCGTGTAGAATCATAGAGTTTCTGGGTCCCGACCGTCAGACTTGCATCTTTCTAAATTGAAACAAACTTTGCCAGTTCAATGTGCTTGCGTTTGCCTATCGCTGGTGTCTTTGTTCACAATTGAATACAACAATATAGAAACCCATTCTTGAGACAAAAAATGAGTGCGCTGCTTTGATTGTTTTTGTTTTGTGGTTCTTAGATTGGAAAAGGGGCACCACCTCCTGGTGCAAAAAGAACTGTTTGTGTTGGAGTTTCCATGATCTGGCAACGCCAATAATGATCGTGATAAAAGCTGATCCCCCTGCCAAACTACACATGTTTGGACTGTTCCGGGTGTGCATTTGAACGTGTTTGTCGCGTATACCGTACACCGTAGCTCAAAAAAAAATCTGTTCAAAGCGAAAAACAACAAACCAATCCGCTAGTTCCCTTGGTACGTAGTTCCAGTCGGAGGGTTCGAAGTATGACATTCCTAGGTCGAAACATGAAACAATGGCCACAAATTGATGGTCGCCTCGAGGCCACTGACGCTAATCTTGTTGTTGCGGAGGTCGATGACTCGTATATCACTGATGTTGAGCAATCCACGCACTGCCTGAGCCAGCACCTGCCAGTGAAAGGATATCCATCGAATGAAAAGAAGGCTCCGGAAAGTTGGCTTCGATTGTCGGCGATCGCGATCCTGCTCTGAACTTCACAACACGCGCAAAGAGTTTGATCTCCTCATCCATTTCAAAAGTTCAGCCGGAAGGCCATGGGCCTCAGCCTCCTCGTCGGTGAGATCCATGCTCGACAAGTTCAACTGGTTCTCCTCGACGGGCGCGTGAACGGGAATGTGGGCAGAGCATTGTGTTGTCTGGCTATAAAAACAGCCGTTAAGCTACCGCTACAAGGTAAGCATACGTGATATCCTATATACATTGCATGGCTAAAAGCTACATATTACGTGGAGTGAAAATACACCCCCCTCAGCTAACCGTTAAGCTACCGCTACAAGGTAAGCATACATGATATCCTATATACATTGCATGGCTAAAAGCTACATATTACTTCGAGGGGTGCAACTGCTGAACTTGGAAGACGGTCCATTTTTCGGTTTGGAAATTCGCGCCGTCGGGCGCCGTCGGTGCCCGTCCGTGGGGCAGTACATGTTGCTCAAACACTAGTCCCCAATATTTATATATTATATAGACACTCCCGACTGCCATGTCTGACGCAGCCGCTGATGAAGAAGCAACAGCAGCAGCAGCTCCGGCTGCGAGGCGCCCCGCCATCATATATCTGTTGGTTCGCACCGCCGGCACGCACATAGTACGCTGATCACGTTTGGGAGCGCCCACAAGCAACGTGATTTTGTTTGGGCCGCATCTGGACATTAATGTTTATCATTTTTGGAAAGGCTATACTTGGCACCAGACTGGTTCAGACCTCCAACCACTTCCTGATGAATTTAAGTCGTGAGGCACCCAGCCGCCGATCGGCTGGTTTCGCTCAAAACACAGCGGCAGAACCTGAAGCGGCAGCTCCAGCAAGCGAACCGTGAGGTTCGCAATGAGGCGACCGGCGCATGATCCACATGTATTGTTGAAATTTGATGCAGTATTGTGTTGCTTGCGCTTCCGACTTGCGCGCGGCGCGACTCATTCTGGCGCACATGCAGGAGAAAAAGCGACAGAGACTCATGCGGCGCGCTGGCAAGTTGAGCTCTGCTGATCTCACCTGGCTGCTGGCGCGTCGAGTGCAATCTGAGCAGTCTGAGCAGATGTCCACATAGCTATATTGCAGGGCACATTGGCAGTGTTTGGGGAAAGAGAGACTTGCGCCCATGTGCTAGCTTTTGTTGACAGCTAAGCTGACAACTGCTGAGCGGGGGCTGTCAGAGCAACCTTGCTGAAGTGGCCGTGCTCGCAGAAGCCGGCGCAAGCGATAAATATGTCACCTGTCACCCACGTGCTAGCTTTTTGTTTACAGCTAAGCTGACAACTGCTGAGCGAGGGCTGTAAGAGCAACCTTGCCGAACTGGCCGTGCTCGCAAAAGCTAGCGTATGCTGGGCTAGAGTCCCTCACATCTCTCCCTCTCTCTCTGTCTAGGCTTGCTAGTCCAGGTTTGTCGTGCCCGCAGTACCCTGCAGCAGCTGAGGCAGATAATATGAGCTCCTCAAAGAGATAGTGAGATGTTTGATGTTGACATACTATTACCGTGTAATATGATGCGTCAACTACAGGGTTGGCCCAATAAAGAAACATGTGACGCAAATTGTTTGGTTGCGTGCGGTTGCCCTTGCCTTGTTACCGGGGTTTATGTTTTGGACCACCTCCAGAAGCAGTTTTCGGAAACCCTTCGGTCATTCTTGCTCTGGATTGCAGCCAGGAAGCGGAACAACTTTGAAAGGAAAAAACGGTATCACAGAAATTAAAGACAAGCAGACCACAAGATGATAGCAAAACCACAATCTGACCCTGCCAAGACTGTGGACTTTGTTGCTCCTAGTGCTTTCAAGGACCCTTCTCAACATTCTGTTTTGTTACACTTTTCGAGCAAATGACCTTGCTCAACGTTTGCTTCGGTTGCTAATGGCAACGTTATGTTGCGTTGTGGATGTAGCGCTTTTCAATTGTTGGTTTCGCCGCTCCATGTCATTCGGTGGCTGATGCGCCAGCGGCTGATGCGCGGCGCCTTCTTCGACTTCGAGCTCTTCATCCGCGGTCAGGTGGCCGCTCGGCCTGTGGGGTGACGCGGGCTCCTGGCCTTACTACTAGGAGCACGGACGCTACTAGGGGCTCCTGGCCTTATTACTAGGAGCAAGGACGCTACTAGGGACTCTTGGCCTTACTTTCAGGACGCTAGTAGGGGGGCTCCTGGCCTTGTTACTAGGAGCAAGGACTCCTGGCCTTGCTACTGGCCTTCTTAGGGGCTCCTGGCCACATTGCGAGGAGCGAGGACGCTACTCGGCGCTCCTGGGCTTACTACTGCGTCGCGCGCTCGTCGGTTTGCAGGTGCCTTCTTCGACTTCAAGCTCTTCATCCGTGGTCGTGTCAACCAGCCCAGGTGGCCGCTCGGCCTGTTGGGTGACGCGGGCTCCTGGCCTTATACTAGGAGCAAGGACGCTAGTAGGGGCTCCTGGCCTTACTCTGGTCTTATTACTAGTTACTAGGAGCAAGGACGCTACTAGGGGCTCCTGGCCTTACTACTAGGAGCAAGGACGCCACTAGGCACATGACTAGGAACGAGGACGCTACTCGGCGCTCCTGGCCTTACTACCGCGGTCGCTCGCTCGTCGGTATGCAGGCGCCTTCTTCGACTTCGAGCTCTTCGCCCGTGGTCGTATCAACCGGCCACGTGGCCGCTCGGCCTGTCGGGTGACGCGGGCTCCTGGCCTTGCTACTAGGAGCAAGGGGCTCCTGGCCTTATCGCTAGGGCGAGGACGCTACTAGGGGCTCCTGGCCTTACTACTAGGAGCAAGGATGCTACTAGGGGCTCTGCCTTATTACTAGGAGCAAGGATGCTACTAGGGGCTCCTGGCCTGACTACTAGGAGCAAGGACGCTACTAGGGGGTCCTGGCCTTACTACTAGGAGCAAGGATGCTACTTCCTGCCTTACTACTATAGGGGCAAGGACGCTACTAGGGGCTCCTGGGGTGGGCGTGTTGGCGATGCCTTCAGTGCATCCCTTATTTAGGTTCAGATGTCCACATGCTTTCTGCGTTCGGCTGCTGGGACGATTGATATGCACACATGGATCCAAACTTTCATTTGTGTTTAACCTCGGCCTTCTCAGTGCCGTGCACTGTCCGCATTTCGGGTGATATTTTGGAAGTTGCATTCGAGCGTGCTGTCGCGCGCCGGTGTGACCTCAGGAACAGCTGCTTGGAAGCCGTCGCCTTGCTGAGCGAACCTGCAGGCTTTGACCTTCGGCTTGGACCTTGCGGCGTTTGTCATGCAGTTGGGCGACGCGGTGGGTGGGATGTCGGTGATGAGTGCATCCCCTATTTTACATTCATTAGATGTCTCCATGCTTTTCTATTTTCGGCTGCTGGGGCGATTGATATGCACACATGGATCCAATCTTTCATTCGCGTTAACCTCGCCCTTCTCAGTGCCGTGAGCTGCCCGTATTTCAGTGATAATTTTGGAAGTTGCATTTGGGCGTGCTGTCGCGCGCCGGTGTGACCTCAGGAACAGGCTGCTTGGAAGCCGTCGCCTTGCAGAGCAAACCTGCAGGCTTTGACCTTCGGCTTGGACCTTGCGGCGTTTGTCATGCAGGTGGCCGCTCGGCGTGTTGGGCGACGCGGTGGGGCATGTTGGCGTTGCCTTCAGTGTTAGATACCCCCATGGTTTCGGTTTTCGGCTGCTGGGGTCCGATTGATATGCACACTGGACACATGGATCCAAACTTTCATTCGCATTAACCTCGGCCTTCTCAGCGCCGTGCGGTGTCCGCACTTTGGGGGAGTTTGGAAGTTGCGTTCGAGCGTGCTTTTGCGCGCCGGGCGACCTCAGGAACAGAGCTTGGAAGCCGTCACCTTGCTGAACCTCTGTCTGATTCGATCATCATGTGGCTCAGTCACAACATATTGAAATGATCAGCTCCATCTCAAAACAGAGAACTTCCATTTTTTCACTCAATAGTCGAAGAGGAACCGCAGTGTCACAAGTGATGTGTAGAAAATGCAAAAACACACTCATTTCCTTTAACCTCTTGCATAGTGTCCCATAGGTACCGTCAATGCGTGCGCTACTTGTGGAATCAGTTTTCGTGGCACGCACAGGGGACCTCTTTGCGTGGCATGCGCAGCATTTGGTGAACCTCTGATTCGATTTTTCGGGGCAGGCGCAGCGTTTGTTAAACTTCTAGCTCCACTTTTCGTGGCAGGTGCAGCATTTGGTGAACCTCTGTTTCCATTTTTTGCGGCAAGCGCAGCATTTGGTAAGCTTCTAGTTCCACTTTTCGTGGCAGGCGCAGCATTTGTTGAACCTCTGATTCGATTTTTCGGGGCAGGCGCAGCGTTTGGTAAACTTTAGTTCCACTTTTCGTGGCAGGCGCAGCTTTTGGTGAACCTCTGTTGCCATTTGTCGTGGCAGGCGCAGCATTTAGTGAACTTCTTGTTCCATTTTTCGTGGCAAGCACAGCGTTTCTTAAACTTCTAGTTCGATTTTTGGTGGCAGGCGCAGCGTTTGGTGAAAACCTGCTTTCATGTTTCGTGGCCGGCGCACGGAGTTTGAAGCTCCAGGTGGCCCAACGTGTGGCCAGACGCTGAATCGTAACGTTGGAATCCAACGTTATGCTCGTTTTACGTGGCAGGCGTGGGACAAAAGTCGAAATCGTAACGTTGGACGCGTTTGAAAAAGATTATAGTAATTCTCTTTTTTGAACCGAGTCCAACGTTATGATTTGCACTTTTTTGTGAAACTGTCGCCGAAAACGGATCGTAACGTTGGATTCCAACGTTATGATTTGCGTTTTCGTGTGGGGAGGACTCCGATTTTGGCCGCGCTGGCTGTGCTGAAAGTGGAGATTTCGTGACAGGCGCAGCGCTTTGTGAACCTCGAGGTGCCGATGTCGTGGCAGGCGCAGGGCTTTGTGAACCTCGAGGTGCAGATTTCGTGGCAGGCGCAGCGCTTTCTGAACGTCCAAGTGGAGATTTCGTGGCGGGCGCAGCGCTTTGTGCACCTGAAAGTGCAGATTTCGTGGCAGGCGCAGCGCTTTGTACACCTCGAAGTGCAGATTTCATGGCAGGCACAGCATTTTGGGAACCTCGAAGTTCGAAGTGGAGATTTCGTGAACCTGAAAGTGCAGATTTCGCAGGAGGGGCAGCATTTTGAGAACCTCGAAGTGCAGAGTTCGTGGCAGTCGCAGCACTTTGTCAACCTCTAAGTGCAGATTTCGTAGGAGGGGCAGCGTCTTGTGAACCTCGAAGTGCAGATTTCATGGCAGGCGCAGCACTTTATGAACCTCGAAGTGCAGGTTTTGTGGCAGGCGCAGCGTTTGGTGAACCTTTGCTTTCATTTTTCGTGGAAGGCGCAAGCTTTGGCGCACTTTTAGTTTACTCAAACTGTGGTTCCTGCCAAACAAAACGCACCAAGTTTAGGACTCTATGATGGTAGTTGTATATAATGCACGCAACTGTAAATCATCACTAATCATGTCCAAGGCCATGGCCACGTCGAAGTCCTCCGGATCCGCTTCGCCCGCTTCGTCCTCTTCGTCCTCTTCATCAAGCCATGAGGAGGAAAAACCATCTGTGACTTTGGGCAACAGCGACACTTCCACAGAGGCTGAGAATGCACCAGCTAAAGCGAGGGCATATGCTGGTATGTTTACTTGGCCATGTCCGCGGCATTTTTTCCAAGACTTGGAAGATCGACGAGCAGCAAAGGTCCTTAAGCCTTGTGATGTTTCCAAGGAGAAACTGTTGGAGGCCTTCACAAAAGCGCTGAAGAGCAAAGGTTACTTGCGCAATCTTGTGAAGGCTGCCGTGGCGGATGAACCGCACAAGCATTACCAGCCCGATGGTGCTTCTCGGGAAAGACACAAACACCTCATCTTTCTGTTTCGAGCTCCGTTTGTGCACGCTGGCGTTCGCAAGCTGTTGGCCGAAGAGTTTGGGTACCATGGATTCTTCACATTTCATCGCGCGGGCTGGTGCGCCTATCTGGATTACCTGATGATGGAGAGCGCAAAGAAACCAGCGCATGATTTAGACCGTGACCTTGTGTTTTATCCGTCAAGTTACACCAAGCAGAAAGCTGATGGCGAGCTTGCAGGGATGTCCTCGCAGGTGGCTGGCAGAAAGAAGAATGAGGGGCTGCAGAAAGGTCCGTCGGAGGCCTTGCAGAAACGACGCCGGCGCATGTCTTTTAGCGAGCTTACAGACTTTGTTGTCGAAAGGAAGATTTCAACAGTGGCAGAGCTATGGAAGGCCTGGCACACATACAATCTGGAGACTGTTTTCCATCAAGCGTAATATCAGTCTTAGATAAGCATCCTCCTTGGTAGAAACAACGCGGTTGGAACGACAAGGTGCATCATAGGCAGTCCAATGTTTGGTCCAATCACTTCGTTGGGGATGCCGCGGGTTTTGTGGTCATGCCCAAAGTGCTTTGTTTATAATTCCCTCTCATCGCCAGGCCGCCAAAGAGGAAAAGATGCGTGGCAACTCTTTGGTTTGGGACCATGTGGGGCAGCTTCGGGATCCAGCTGCGGAAGTGCAGAAAATCTTGGCTGCGTGGCACCGACCTGAAACCTTGGGGGCTTCAACTCTTATCACCTCACCACGCTTTCCTTTGGAGCACTTTGATGTACCTCCACGGGTCCTGCAGTGGAAGGAGACCCAATCCCTCACCCATACCTTAATCCTGCGTGGTCCGCCTGGGCCTGGGAAGACTGAAATGGCTATATCCGTGCTTTTGTCCACATGCCGCGCTGGCATCCACTTTGTCAGCAAGCTTGATCAGATGCATAAGATCACCGTGCACCCAGGTGAGGGACTTGTTGTCGATGAGGCTTGTTTCAGGACAGTGAGCATTGATGATGCGAAAGCTTGGTGCGATGTGACTCACGCACGCGATGTGCACAACCGTTGCTCTGACGGACACATTCCAGCGCAAACGCCAAGGATCTTCACTACAAACCATGAAGTCCCACAGTTTTGGCCCCCAGAGTATTTTCATTCCAGTCATCAGGCTGCAATTGATCGGAGAACTGTTTGGGTTGACTGCCCAAACAAGCTGTTCAAGGACAGGGAAGCAACGTGCAAGGGTAACAACGTAACGTTACGAAGCGCCATACAAGGGAGGTGTATTGCCCCCCAAAAGTGTGTAACGCAGGTGGTCAGCGAGGTTCATTGAATCTCCTTTGAATGGCCCTTCCCAACGTTATGTTTTGGTTGTTGGAAATTCCAAGTTGGAAAGTGTTTTTCTGGAATGCCTGGCCCTTCGCAACTTTACTTTTTTTGCTGGAATGGCCCTTCTCAAGGTTGAGTTTTTTGTTACTGAAATTGCTTCCCACACTGTGCGGTGTTACATCTGATGTTTTGTCGCTGAGGCTATATTTCCAACATTATGCACTGTTAAATCTTGTGCTTTGTTCATGTTCCGTTTCCCTCCACAACTGCATTCCCAACTGGCGCTTGATCTTGGGCTGGGTATTCTCGGATTACCTGGCAAGGAGCCACAGGCTGATTCGGACGCCTGTGCATCCCATATGATCTCAGATACACCAGTGGCTGCAGCGGCTGCGATCTTGCGGCCAGATCAGGAGCCACAGGGTGAGTCGTCCGGAGCGGACGCCTTCAAGGCCCATAGGATCTCAGAGACAGCAGCGGCTGCAGCGGAAGATCTCTTGTGGCCGGATGACGATGAACTCAACGAGATGATGGAAGATTCATTTGATTTTTGAATTTCTGAACAGTGTATTCATATGCCAATTGCAGCATCTATCGTCTATCAACAGACGCCGAAGGCGCTACGCGAGAAAAGAATAGTGGTATTGACGTGAGGGCGCAATCGTGGGATGGTGGACCCGTATTTGTGATGTACTACAATCGTAGAAGTAGTTTTACCTGACACCGGTTCAGGGTTTCACCTCCCACAACCCCACTCAAGTCTGGTGGACACAATGTGAGAAAACCATACACTTTGACATTGGGTTTTTTTTACCAGGGGATATATCTGGGACCCAACCGACACCATCGCGAGGTGTAGAAATTGCGGTTTGTAGATGAGGTTCCTTTGGCGCTTCAAATTTGAGGAGACCACCGATTCTGGTTCAAAGGAAGACAACCGGGCTATCGGATCGTGTTGCTGAGGTGCGGCCATTGCCCCCCATTCATTCCATGAGTCGAGCTGTGCAGTGGAAACAAAGAACGCCGGGGTGGCACACCAAACTGGGACGTTTTAGAGGTAGGAGTTCCACTTCCCTTCATTGGGCCCTAGATGTACGTGGAGTGAAAATACACCCCCCCTCAGCTAAGATATCTTTGATACCGAAGCTGGACGCGGAAAGCGGTGAAGCAGGCTTTGCTGAGGAGCAACCCATGCCAAATGAGGCCCTTGTTAGTGCAATTTGAATTCGCTCCCCGCTGCCAAAAGAAAGTTGAAAGTTTGGACTAGGGAGGAAAACTGCTACATATTTACAAAGGACATCATGAAAAGGCTATTGAATTACGCTCGCACAAATGCTGAGACTTGGCTCAACTACTGCCATCGCCCCCAGCTCCTACTCGAGCTCCAGTCCCAAGCGCCACGGCTCCACTCCTCACGCGGCTGCCACTCGCTCCAATCGCGTGAGCGCCATCCTCGACGAGGATGATGATGAAGCCCCGGTTGGGCGCACCGTTGAAGGTGGCTCGGGCCCCTTTGCTTTGGTTGCAGGGAACCCCACTGGTCTTGCACTTGCCCTTCGCCTGCCACTGCCGCATCTCCTGATTGACTTTGTTGGGTACTGCGACTTGAGGCTCCGGACATCAATCCGTGCTCGCTTGAGCAAATAGTCCAACTCTGCCCCCCCAAACACATTCGTGATGAAAATGTCGGCAGTACGCAGGCTTGTAGGCCTGGAAGTGATCTGCAAGATCGCATCGCTTCGGCTTGCGCTTTGATCCACTGACAAGATTCAAAGTGGAATCGGGGATCAGGATTTGAATAGTCCTGATTCGTGGGCACACCGGTGAAGGTGGCCAGATGTTCCTTGAACGTCCTTACGAGTGGTTCAAGTTCTGGCCTCATCCACGGGCGCTTGTCGAGCAGGCCTTGCGAGCACGAGTGAGCAGTACGATGTCCCAACACGCCGCTGACAACAGCGTCAACATCGTTCGAATACCCGCCCTCCAGGTAGTAGCCAGATGCCGCTCATCAAAGTCCGCGCGCATTTTGGAAAGTCCTTGCTCACAGCATTGAGAGTGACAGCGTTCACTGTCCCTTGACAATCATGCGTGGGTTGAGTACGCAGCGCATCCATTTCTGCTGCCTTCTCGTTTTCTAACTTGAATATACGTGGTTTGGCGGCGCTAAGCTCTACCTGCAGTTTGTCATAGCTTGTTTGGGCTTGCTGCTTCATAGAACTGAGCTCTTCATGGTGTTTGCCTTCAACCTCTAGAATGGCTTCACGCAATTTTGCGTTTGCAGTTTCCAACCACTGGGCCATTACCTCCTTGCGCCTCCGTTCAGCTCAGCCTGAGCGATGACTGCTTCTTCATTGCCATTGTAGACCTGCTGCGTGTTCTGTTGCACAAACTGAAAGTACGCAGTCACAGGGGCTGTACCCATAGGATCATCAAGACCTATTCGTTACTCGATAGAGCGAGGGTGTCCATGGCTGTGGTTAGAGCACTACGGCTGATAGCCTATAAAAACAGCCGTTAAGCTACCGCTCCTGTTTTGGGCCGCGAGCTACAGGTAAGCGTACATGATATCCTACATACATTGCATGGCTAAAAGCTACATATTACGTGGAGTGAAAATACACTGGCTTCCCGCACCATCCAAAACTAAACACAAATACTGAACGCCACCAGCTACAAACAGCGCAGAGACCCCCTATCGGAGGGAAAATGTGCATCACCAGAGGTTGCGCGAGGTCCAGAAAGCAACTGCGCTTCAGCGCGCTCCGCCCGCAAAAACTCAACTAGCTCCAAGTAACAATATTGAATGCCTGAGTCTTGCGTAAAAAGGCCATGTCATCATTGTCACAAGGGCCCTCAAAATATTGAAGTCATCTTCTGCTTGTTCAGTCCTCTGGTTTGTTCAGGTGGGGATGGTTCTGCTTTACGGATGCATTCTTTCTGGAACATGGCACTTGTCATGTCTAGGGACAGGTCACTCCCCTTGGCCAAGTTCGCGCCACCGCACCACTGACTCAGCAAAGTTTTAAGCTCCAATCGTCAGCTCTGTGGTGAGGGTTTCGGCATGCTGCCAACTTGATGGATTTCAAGAGCCAAAGGATCATAGCACAACTCAGGCAATTGATTGTTGCCTAACAAGTGTGGCGAGCTCTTGTTGAATGTGATGCACCATTGAGGTGATGCAGGCTGACGATTTTGCCAAAGGGGTACGGTCCAATCCGCTACGCGGGCGGGCCTTCAGTGCTTGTCGGCATGTTTGCAAATTGTGAAACACTCACACACGCCCGCCCGCCCCCACGCACACACACAGAACAAAGCACGTACGATCTGAATGTCACAGGTCCTTTAAACCGAAGTCGAGCGCTCGCATGTGCAGACCTGAACCATCCTGCAACAGCCTGTAAAAGTGGAGAGTTGCTAAAACATTCACACCATCAGTCATCAGGGACAGTTGGTCAGACTCGGTATCCCATGAATGTGGTAGCTTCGTTGAGTGCGGTCCCACAATCATGCCGCACTCCCCTGCATTCAAGACAAGACAACAGCCAAAAGACTCCTATGCTTCCAAGGGTTGCACGCACACAGACACACACGCACGTTAGGCATTCACATGGTGGGATTCCCTAGGCAACCTGGTTCACAATGGTCATGCACAGAGCACATAGCATCTCCACAGCGAACTTTGGGTCTGTAGCTACACATTTCGTGCACATTCAAAGAATGAGTGCAGTCTGTCCAAGCACTGCTGGAAAAGTTAGTCCAGTGATGCAAATACAAACGCAAGTCCTGATTTATGATGACCTCGCTCAGCTTGCGTAGCATCTTCGACATCTGCGGCGTCCTCACTTCGGACTCCTTCAATTGCAGTCATCACCTATACGATATCCAATAAGATATAGAGTAAAAAGAAATACTTATATATATATATGTATATATTCAGGCGCTAGTTTGCTCGCATGTCCGCGCAACATAAAGATTTCAAGTGCAGTGACGGAGAAGGCAGTGATATGTCTCCCTGTTTCAAAACAATTCCCATACTAGCAAGCGGTTGGGAACTCCCTGTAGTTCTTTGGCTAACTTGTTTCAAGGAAATATGGATCCCCCCGGCTCGGAAGTGTGCCCTCCGACACCACCTCTCTCCACCGCACCTTCCGCATCGGATCGCTGGTGTCAGTGAAGCGAACGGCATTGTTACAGGGCGCTTGCTGCACAGCAGATGCCTCCTGGTGAAGGGCGGAGAAAACGCAGATCAGACCAGAAGAACTCTTGGTTCTGCTGCATGTTCAGGAGGTTCTTTGGCAGCTCAGTTGATGGTGTGAAGCAAGAGCGACGCGGCTATCACCCTGTCCTGGCTCTCGATAGCTTGAATGACCTTTGAGAACACATCACCCAGAATCAAGCCTTGGCTGCAACGGTACAAACGAGTCATCAAGTAGGCTGGCAAAGTCACCGAAGAACCTCCATACTATGACTCATGCCAAAGAATGGAAGGACTGCCCCTGGCTTGTACAGGCTTTATCGAACTCATCATATGTTACAGGACCTTTTTCTAAGCTTTGTCTACGAAGGGATCTAGTTCTGATTGATCTATAAGTGATTCTGGTCAATTACATTAAGTCCCATAGATATCTATATACAGTTGTTGTGATGTTAAAGCTTGATTTCAGCTCATCAAGCTTGTAAGCCTCTGAAATTTGCAGCTTCTCGCCCAGGGGCGTACTCTTGAAGTGGAATATGGTTGTAGCTGCTAGCTTAAAGCCTGTGGAAACCTACTTGGTTTTTCAGAAGCAAATCCAAATGATGTCTTATCTTATCATTATCGGAATTAATATATTGATGAAATTAATGTTCAACATTGATTTATTTCGTGCAAGCTTTACTGACCCTTCGTGAATTCCTCTAGCTTGTTGATAGTTTTGACTTTCTGATAGCGTCTGTTCAGAAGCTAAAGCTACTATGGCGCCGTCCTCGCAAATAATGAATTTTCTCGCCTTATGCATTTTGACTTCTGTAAGAGATACAAGCTTGAACTTTGAAGTAAGCTCGTGATAACCAAACTTCCTTTCGTTTGCAATGAACTGAGTTGTTCAACCTGGCCCATCATGCTGACGTTGTAACCTTCTCAACAAGGAATGGGCGTTCAAAAATTGTGATGTAATGTGGTGCATTCATGGATGAGGTGAGGTGGTGAGGCATTGATTTCTTACAGCAGCAAGCTGCAAAGTCTGCATGTGTTGGCCACGCGGTCATTGGGGAGAACATGGGAGAACATATCCAACAAGGATGCATTATATATATATCGGTTACAAAACACTTGCTCTGCATCTTTGGCATTATGCAATCCAAAGAGGGAGGTACTCAAGACAAGATCTGCGAGCCCCTAGGTTTGTGCGCTTGTAACGTGGATCTCTTGCAATGTGTTGAAGAGATGTGGAAATGGCCCGATCATTGCTGATAGTAAGATGCAGCGTACAGCAGGCATGGACAAGTTTCCGTGCAAGCGTGTCAGGCGGCAAATCCAGGTGTCTAAGGGAATTTCTGAGTTGTTTGACTGCATCCTGGCCTTGATGGAAGAATCTAACAACATGGATGATGGTTGAATAGGCACATGCAATGTTGGGGTCGGTCCTATGCGATTCTTTTACAGGCTAGCCACTTGGACAGCGTTTTGCACGAACAGGAGGGATTTGTGCGGGTTCCAAATGAAACTCGTGCAATCACCTGTGAGCCATTCGAGAAAGCCCTAGTCCTGAAAGGAATTGAGAGAGCAGTGGCAGCGATATCGTTTATATCCGCCAAGCTTTATCAAAATCCGTGATGCTCCCTGGCAGATGAATGAATTCTTGCACCCACCACTGCCTAGCACTTCAAACTCCGGCACAACAAAGAACTTCAGGATGTGTTCCTACCTTCAGCGGTGTTGCTCGGAGGATGTCTTTCATTCAACTTCGGACCAACAACTTAGTTCCACCACCAGCACCAGTCATCAGTACATGCTCGAACAAGGATGCTGGGATATCTTCCATGAGATGAAACCACACTTCATTACCAACCATTCACAGCCCAGCGAGAGATCGAGCAGCCCCCCCCATTTGCAGTCATTGAAGTCTGTGAGAGTCGGCTTCGCCGAGGCACAACGCCTTGGTAGGCGTTGGAACCAGCAAATCAAGAGAAACAAGACTGTGCACTTGTCACCTTTCTATGCCAACAGCCGTATCATGTTGGATCCTACTGGAGATTGGCGATGTCAAGGTCCAATCACACGAAAACATCAAGCACGGCATTTCTTCAAGCAACTATATACTCACCAAAACCCAGGAGCTATTCGTGCCAGTCTTGACAGACTTGCATTGGCCCTGTAGCAATGCTCTGCCGCATTGTCTCATAAATGCCACCAGCCTGTCCTGAATGATCCACACTTGGACGAGCCAAGGTCTGATCGGACTCCGCTCTGATTGTGAGGGTGACATGAAACACTGTCAATTCATCCAGATTTCACGGTCACTGCAAGGGACTAGATGGACATTGGTGAGACAAGACTCGAACCGCTGGCAGGACCCTGAAGGGACAGGCTGATACAACGTTGTGGTGGTGTTGGCGGCTGTGTGAGCTTTAGTCGCCATCAGTTTCACTCTCTATCCACCTTGTTCCAAAGTCACGCAATCCAATGTAGAATCTGATCACAGAAGCCGTGGTCGACAGACCACTTTTGGCCCGGTTTTTCCCCAGATAGCGAAGCTATGGGGTTCTTACTTCATTCAAACAACAATGAGTTGCCCGCGCGCGCTTTCGAGACAGGTTGCCGGTGCTGGGTGCCGGTGCTGGTGCTGGGGTAGAGACAGGGTGCCGGCTGGCTGTGGAGACAGGGTGCCGGCGCTGGTGCTGGCGCTGTGAGCTGGCTGCGCGTGGTGGAGACGGGGTGGCGGTGCTGGGTGCCGGGGGCGCTGGTGCTGTGAGCTGGGTGCCGGCACTGGTGCTGGTTGCTGGCTGTGCGCGTGGTGGAGACAGGGTGCCGGGCGCTGGGCGCTGGCTGTGCGCCTGGTGGAGGGGACTTTTTGTTCTGCAGACAGCTATGGGGTTCTTGTTATTTCAAACGACAATGAGCTGGCTGCGCGCGCTTTCGAGACAGGGTGCCGGTACTGCTGGCTGTGGTGCTGGCGCTGGGCGCTGTGAGCTGGCTGCGTGCGTGGTGGAGACAAAGTGCCGGCGCTGGGCGCTGGCAGTGCGCGTAGACAGCGGGCGCCGGCGTCGGTGCTGTGAGCAGGCAGTTCGCGTGGTGGAGACTGGGCGCCGGTGCTGGGCGCTGGCTGCGCGCGTGGTGGAGACAGGGTGCCGACAGTGAAGTGATAACAACCGCCGCTTCTGACAGTGAAGGGTAACAATCCGCCGCTTGCAGCAGAAGGGCGACCAAGCGCCGCTTCTCACAATGAAGTGCCAGCAGTCATGGGCCGCGTGAACTTATGCGCGCAACATCATACGGTGTTGTCGCTTGAGCGTTCTTTGTCTATTTGTGGGGTATTTACACTCTTCAGGTTCTGTTTTGGCCGACAGCTGTGTCAAGGGCTGTACTGTTGCGGCGCGTATAACGTTCTATGCGCAACGTC
This sequence comes from Durusdinium trenchii, assembly GCA_963970005.1. NCBI lineage: Eukaryota > Dinophyceae > Suessiales > Symbiodiniaceae > Durusdinium > Durusdinium trenchii. The sequence goes on along the minus strand of CAXAMN010021284.1, from coordinate 69,622 downwards.
GGGCTCTCAACCGACCATTGTTTCAGCATGTTTCAGCATGCTACACACACACACAATAGTCGTGCTGGATACTGCTTGGCCTTGGGCGAGTGAAGCCTACGGGCTTTGCCGTTTGTGCGCATACTTTTGCGCGCATAAACTTATACGCGCAAGATCATACTGCCTTATCGTTCTGCAGATCGTTGCTTCAAGCATGCTACAAAGTCAATAGTGGCGCTGGATACTGCTTGGCCTTGGGCCAATGACACTTACGGGCCTTGCTGTTTGCGCGCACACTTTTGTGTGCATAAACTTAGTTATTCGCCAATTAGGGATAGCTATGGTATTGCTGCAAATCGAATGAGCTGGCTGCGCGCGCTTTCGAAAGGGCGTCGGTGCTGGTGCTGGTGTTGTGGTCCTGGGCGCTAGTGCTGTGAGCTGGCTGAGCGCGCGTTTAAAACGGGCGGCGGCGATGGTCTGGCGCTGGCGCCGCTGCCGCACCAGTGCTGGTGTCAGCTGATTGTGCGCCCTGTGGAGGTGCAGTAAGTTGGCTGTGCAGGCCGCGTACACTCTTGTTCTAGCCAGTCGCATGTCAACAGGTCGTGGGATTCTGCCTAGCTATCTGGGTCTATGCTGGTGTAATTCCTTTGTGTTTCCACCCCAATCGAGAACACGCACAAATCCACATGATGTTTGACTGGCTCAAGCGCGAAAAGGTTCGCCCGGCGTGCTTCGTTGCGTGCGTCGGGCGTGGGTGTGGGCATAGTTTGAACAAGTTCTTTTAAGAACACGTATTCTTCCTTGTGTCACTCAAGCTCTCAAAGCCTCATAGTTGATTGTTGTGTTGGTGTTGGTGTTGGTGTTGGTGTTGATGTTGGTGTTGGTGTTGGTGTTGGTGTTGGTGTTGGTGTTGTTGTTGTTGTTGTTGTTGTTGGTGGTGGTGGTGGTGGTGGTGGTGGTGTTGGTGGTGGTGGTGGTGGTGTTGGTGTTGTTGTTGGTGGTGTTGGTGGTGTTGGTGGTGTTGGTGGTGTTGGTGGTGTTGGTGGTGGTGGTGGTGGTGCTGGTGGTGGTGGTGGTGTTGGTGTTGGTGGTGGTGTTGGTGTTGTTGGTGTTGGTGTTGTTGGTGGTGGTGTTGTTGGTGGTGGTGTTGGTGTTGGTGGTGTTGGTGTTGGTGTTGTTGGTGGTGGTGCCGGTGCCGGTGGTGCCGGTGGTGGTGGTGCCGGTGGTGGTGGTGCCGGTGGTGGTGGTGCCGGTGGTGGTGCCGGTGGTGGTGTCGGTGGTGGTGCCGGTGGTGCCGGTGGTGGTGCCGGTGGTGGTGCCGGTGGTGGTGCCGGTGGTGCCGGTGGTGATATGTGCGGTGGCAAGAAGTGCAGCCGCAGAGATCATTACAATCCGCTGACTGTCCAACTACCCCCGATCGTGTCCGGTGGTGAATGAATTGCTGCAGGCGTTTTTGAGCATCATTGCGCCCCTGAAGCGACATTGACAAGTCCGCCCGCACTGACGGTGCTGAGACGTTAAACTGTCAGTAGCACATTCATCGCTATATAGCTTTAGCTAAGAGGCCTTTCGTTGGGGAACAAAAATGCCTAAGCTGTATGTATCTGGGAGAGGAGTTGGAATGGGAGAAAATAAAGCAAAACGCTCAGTTTTTGTATCCAGACAAGTTTACTTAAGGCAGTGGATCGAAATGCATCACGTGTACTTATACAGTATATGTGTTTTATCTGGTTGTTCAATGTCGATTTTCCGAAAAGCGACACGAAAAAGACACGTTTTGTTAGCGCCTTGTTTTGTCGCTTTTCCATAGAACACAGTGGAATTTTGACTTCAGAACTGTCCTATTTTTTGCGTCTGCAGAGGGGGTTCGGGGGGTGGGCAAAAATGCTTGCATGCGTTTCTTCTCACGCACTCATGTGTATCTCAAGGAGGGGTCGGGCGGCCGGCAAAATGCTTGCACGCGGCCGGCAAAATGCTTGCAGGCGTGTTGCATTGCGCACTTATGCGTATCTAAGGGGGGTGGGGGGTTGGCAAGTTGCTTGCATGTGTGTTGTCTTGGGCGCACATGTGCCTCAAAAAAACCGTCAGGAGTTGTATATACTTTGCATAAAATAAGTTTTAGGACGGATATGGTGAGATCCAGGTCAATACTGGCTTTGTGGATTAAATGTGGGCTGATGAAAGCGGTGGGCGCCGAAGCCACTCACTGCACGAGAAGGTGAAGTCAACGGTTTGTTGCGGTGCTATGTCTACCAGTGGTAGCTTCGGACATCTTGTAAAGATGTGATGCAGCATGGGCGAAAGCTCTACGCACAGTGGGCAGAAGCTCTCACTGGCTCAAACGACACGCGGCCAGTAGGGAGACAGAAACTTTTTCAGGCAAGAGTTTCGCTCGGCGGCTCGCTCTTCAAGCAGGGAAACCAGGAAGAATGCTTATGGTTTACTTAAGATCGTGAACAATACAATTACTTCAGGACCACCCGAGAAACACGCACTGTCTCAAAGTAAGCCCGGCGGTTTTGATATATGATATAGTGTATGTCTGACGTCTTACTATATTTCTCTTGAGTCATGGTATCATTTGCATCACGGGGTCCATGACAAGCAAAAATAAACGATTCCTTTGAACAATCTATGTCGTTATATATCTTTCATGACTGCATCATATGCATCAGCTAGTTGCAACTGTATATTTTCTTCTGCATATGCGTCAGCTGGTTCCAACTGTATAGTTTATTGAACAAAATGCCTGCAAATTAGTATAACTTGGACACACTGAAAAAATGTACAGTTTCAAGTGAGTCGAAAAATATATCCAACAATGTGCAAGAGGGTGCAAAAATAGAGTGATCATAGAGACTTATTGAGTTTCATGCGTCCACTTCACGCTGCGTTCATCTCAAAATCTTGTCTCGTTCATGCACCTTGTATACTTTATTGTACATAATCACTCTGTTTTTCGACCTCCTTGAACATATACAGTTTTCAGATGTCCAAAATATGTTAATTTGCAGGCATTGTGTTGAAAAATGTATCCAACGATGCTTGCAAGCTGCAAGTAAGACATGGGTTAAACAATTTGTAAGAGGGTCCAAAAAGAATGATTGTAGACACTTCTTTGACTCTGTTAATCCACTTCACACTGCGTTCATCTCCAAATTTTGTCTCGACCAAGCACATTGCTTATTCTGCTGTGCATAAGCACAATATTTTTCGACCCCCTTGAAAATGTACAATTTCAAGGGGGTCGATCAATAGACCCAACCATAGTTGCGAATTGCAAGTAAGACATAACTTAACATACTTAACTAAACAATTGTCAGAGGGTCCAAAAATAGAGAGTGGTTATAGAAAAAGGTACCCTCTCTCTGATAGCCACTGGTGCGGGCGGTTGTCGTCACGAAGCGACCCGAATAAGTCGGAAACATGGAAGCGCTATCATATGAATCAGCAAGCATCTTACTCACAAACTTGCCTGTCACCATCCTTCTACTGTCAAATGTCCAAGCGCAACATTGTCAATGTTATCAATTCTCCAAACCTGCCAGCTCACCCAAACAAATAGAAGCTCCTCCGAAACAACCTCACCGACGTTGGGGGAAGGTTGGCCATGGCTGTCCTGAGCTTGAAAGGCTGCAAATGGTCACTTTGCAGGGTTTTTCAAACATTCAACCAATTTCTTCGGAGGAAGCACGCACATTCACCCAACAAGCACAAAGATTCCTATTGAACAACCGTGTCAATGGTGCTTGGTGTCGCCATCGAGCCTTGGCTTCCCTGAAGATGTAGAGCTTCTTTATGTCGTTGTTGTTGGACACTGCCTTGGCCAATGCCTGTTGCTGGTTTCCAGCGCTCCCAAGAACGCACCAAAAATCGAAACTCTGGATCATCGGATCACCTTCCCGAATGTCACGAACAGTAAGAAAGTGTTTGCAACCGTCAACCACAAAAATTGTTACACCAAGCAAGTCATGAAATATAAAAAATCATGAGCAAAAATCATGAGCAATCTCAAGTGTCACACACTACAGTAGTACAAATGTTCACAAATGTTCACTCAACCTACAAGGAGATAAGCCAAGGTGAACGTCAGTTTGAGAAAAACTATGCAAATAAGGGAAGGGTAAGGTATGATCTATCAACACTCCGACTCCGCCCAGCTCCCACATGCAAATTTTGCAATGTGCGATTGACTGCTCCACTGTAGCTGCAGAAGCACCAAAGTTCAAATCATTGTCATCTACAGTAACTCCCCAAGTGCTTTTGTCTAGAACACTTGGATGCGTAAGGCCTCTCATTTCAGGCATGTCAATCATATTGCTATCGTCTTTGAGTTTCTTGAGTGAGGCATATGGCGCCTGGAGGCCACGAAATCCAATATCACCGTTCCCATAGAGGTTGATGACTTGAACCTTGCTGAGTTTGAGCAGTCCGCCCACGGCCTGAGCCAGCTCCTGCGGCGCACTGTGTGATCAGCACTTGGCACAACAGATCTCGGAATATTTGTGTCCAAGTGCCACATCTGTCCATCAACAACAAGAAAAATAAGCCCAAGAGCAGTTGGACATGAATTCGTCTAGGAGGTGGCCCTTTGCAATGCGCCGTGCAAGGTTCACCACATGGCAACATGTGTACCCACATATGACGACATACGCACAAACATGACAGCGCTGCAACAAACAAGAACAATCACGGAATCCACTCCCGAACCTGCTCTGCAGCCTGCCAGCGTTAGCATGTTAGCATGACCAGTGTCAGCCCGCCAGCACGACAACATGTCAGCGCCACATCCCCATGAAAGGGAGCATATCGTCGTGACAGCAACTCAGCGCGTCAGCACGAAAACATGTTCGCACGTCAGCACGAACGGCATGTCAGCATGACGGAATCTTTTCAAGTTAGCATGACAATGTCAACGTGACAGCGCACGCCATGCAAGCACTGTAGCCTGACGGAGTGATGTGTTGTCTCACCATGATTGCGTGCCAGCATCCCGGCACGTCAGCACCACCCCATGACAATGTCCGCGGAACACCATGTCAGCATATCTGCAGAGTTGCTGCGAAGCTTAGTCTGGAACTCGGAACTTGGGAAGTTGGAGCAGACACTGGCTCGAAGTCCTGGAACTTCGTTTGGAACCTGCTCTGGAACCAGCTCCCGCACTTGCTCCGGAACCTGCGCCGACCCCGACCCTGCTCCAGAACCTGCTCCGGAAGCTGCTTCCATCTCCTCCGAAGTCTTCACTATGGCTGAAGGCCCTTAAGCTTCACTGGTGGGAAAAGACTCCAACATATGCAAACACTCCTGGCAACACAACATGACACTGAAGGACTTAGTCTTGGCTCTGTGTTGGAAATTGAAGGCTTCTAAATTTACCGGCCAAGGTAGTTCATAGGGGACTATCGACAAAATTACAAGAATCATGCCAAGGTTGATCTGCTCATTGAATCAGCTGGACCTTCCCAGCTGCAGCTTAAGTGGGAAAACCCATCAACACACGAAAAAGCAGAGCACATAAGGCGGCCCTGGGCCTTGGCTTCTTCATCTCCAAGGAGCATGTGAGCCAGGACCAAGGTCCGCTGCTCCTGAACAGACATCCCGACAAAGGCACCCCTTGGCAATTTGCAAAGTGGAATGCACTTGATGGTTCAATGTAATACCGGGGCGAACTTTGGGTCTGTAGCTACACATGTCGTGCACATTCAAACACTCTGTCCAAGCACTGCTGGAACAGTTAGTCCAGTGATGCAAATACAAACGCAAGTCCTGATTTATGATGACCTCGCTCAGCTTGCGTAGCATCTTCGACATCCGCGACGTCCCCTCTGCGGACTCCTTCAATTGCGGTCATCGCCTATACCAGAAGCAAAAGGGTAAAGTAGTAAAGACGCTTTCTTCAGGCGCTGCATTGCTCGTATGTCCACGAAATGAAAAAGATTTCAAGTGCGGTGGCGGACAGTGACGTGGAATATTTTTAGTGTGAAGAAAGAGATGAAGGGGCTATCGCCCCTGTCCTGGCCCTCGATGGCTTGAACAGTCTTCAAGAAAACTTCATCCAGCTTCAAACCGTCCTGTTCGAGATGTTGCTGAGAAGCGTGGTGCACTCCCAAAATGTTTAGATGCCACATAAATACCGTAAATCCCTGCAGAATGTTTTTTTTTTTTTTTTTTCGGATCTTCCAAAAGCTCACAGGATGCTCGTTGCAAAAACAGGAACATCTTACTGAGTCTTACTGTATTATATATTGTTTTTGAAGCAGCTGAAAGCCAGTAGCACAGAGCTTGTTCGATGGGCTGAATTACAAAAAAAAACAGCGGTGCATCCATAGGTGGCACGATCAAGAGCTCCACATGTTCAAAGGTTGTGGGTCAAATGCCCCCACCCCTACCTGTAGTGAAGCTCCAAACAATGAACAGAATAGTCACATAGTCACTGGGGATGTTCACCTACCAGGGGCTTCAGTTTTGGCCCACGGTCGGATAACCCATGCCTCCGGCCATTGCTGGCCGCAGCAGCGCAGGAATTTGACCACGTTCTGCCAAAAAGGTGAGGAGTGGTTTCGCTTTCACTGCTTGCAAAAAGGGCAGGAGTGGTGCATCTACCGCAAAACTATCGCACCTTCTTTGCCGGTCTATCTGGCAGAAAATAGAAACTATGAGAGATACCATGAAACTAGTCCCCATTCTGTGAAAAGATTTCGGAACAAAAAATGGTGTATTTGGTGTCCGAACCATTCTTGTGAAGTAGTCAACACATTCCGCTTGCACCTCCGCCTCCTCCACTGGCTCTTTCTCAGAGTCCTGCGCTTTCTCAGAGTTGTGGGCTAAACAGCTAAAATTTGGTCTGAAAGAACAAGGAACTTGGCCAAAAACAGCTGCTTTTAGAAGGGCTTGCAGTAAAAGACAGAAATGTGTTCTCTGAACATCGACACTTGATGCGCCATTGGGATCCCTGTTGAAACACTCAAGGGCCTGCTGGCAATTGTTTTTGGTGGCCACCTTTCCCATGAATTTCGTGTATCTTGAGGAAATCTGCCGGCGGCCCATAGCAGGATGATAGGGTTGATGTACAGGAGTTTTTTGTCCTCAACTTGGGTGTGAAGAAGAACCCATGATGGAGTCCGATTCGAGGAATCAAAAGGCAACATTGAGTGCACCAAGCGCCAATGCGTCTTCAGGGCTCAGCACTGCAGAAAATCAAACGGTTTTGAAAAGATTTTGGAAGGGTTGCGCAACGGTGTTACAACCCTTGTCAATATGAAGTCCCACTCATCACCCAAACAAATGCTCCTGCGCGACATCCTCGCCGGTGCCTTTCGTGCCAATGGTGGAAGTCCAGGTAAAAGTATTGGAAAACCATTGCGCAAACCGTTTTTTGCATCGTCTCCTGCGCTTGAAGAGCTGTGGGTCAATAGAGTTAGGACTGAAAGAACAAGGAACTTGACCATAAACAGTTGCTCTCAGAAGAGTTTGCAGTAAAGACCATGTGTTTTGAAGATCGACATTTGATGCGCCATTGTGGTCCCTGTTGAAATACTCAAGGGCCTGCTGGCAATTGTGTTTAGTGGTGGCAGTGGTGGCTACGCTTCCCATGATTTGTTGTATCTTTTTGAAATCAGCCAGCGCCCCTTGTCAGGATGGTTGGGTTGACCTGCAGGAACTCTTTTGGCCTGCACTTAGGCTGGAACAAGAACCCATCATGGAAAACGTCTAGCCGGCTCTACTGCCAGGATGAAGCCAGCACAAAGGACAAACCTAACGGTTTTAAAAACATTGCACATGAACCGTTTGCCAATTGTCATTGCGGAACAAAATACGCAAAGCAAAGCTAACGACCCAAGGAGTAGCCGAAAGTGCCGGCTTGGGCCTAGGAGGTGGCCGGTCAGAAAAAGGTTCACGTGAAACTGCTGGTGAGGCCATCTCTCCCCACGCATTCATATGTATTACTTTTAAGTTCTGACAATCAACGCAAGCTTTGCAGGCACATCCGACATCTGTGAAGCGCCCTTTATTCTGCCCCCCCACTGGCACCAATGAAGCGGGCAAGCCCTTGCGAAGCTGCTTCACACAGAAACAGTCTTCGCATTCAAGCGCGGCCCTGGACCAGAATTAGAAGTCTTCTTCCTGGACTGTTTCCCAATTTCCCGACAGCAGGGTTGAACGTGGTGGACCACTGACAGGTCCATATCTTGCATACCAACATCGGCTATCATATCCTCCGCGGCTGTCCGACGCACTGAGGTATTTGAAGAAGGTAGCGCGCTTTGCCAACCTTGTCACAGACATCTTCGCAACCGTGGCTGTGTGGACGTAGCGCCATCAAAGGCAATCCTCTTGTATCTGCCCAACATCACAGACATGAAAAGGACGGCACCAAACATAAACCCAAGTTTCCTTCCTAATTTCCAGACAAAAGGCCCGCGTTTGCGGTCCGCCGCATGAAGCTTGAAGGGTCGGGGATTGTCATTGCGAGAGATGCTTGCTTGGAACCTAAGCAGGCGGCGGTTGGCAGTCAGGCCACTATTCACAGCGCTTCGCGCTCGAAGCCGCCCGCACGGAATGTGTGCGTCTATCTGTCTCGCGGTCTGTCTCAGTCTGTCTGTCTCGGTCGGGCAGGAACAAGCCCACGATGTCAATAATGCGGTCTTCCCCGAACAGCGAAGCCGACATCGCGAACGTTTGGTCCGAAGCCGCTTCAATCTATATCCATCTTCAAAAAGCATCAAAAAGCCTCATAAAGCCACAATGTCCTATCTATAAATGCCCTTCCCCCCGAAGCTAAAGCTTACGATTTAGAATCCAGCAGCATCCTTGCGGTTTACGCGAAACATCCACAATGCCTCGGCACCTTCGGTGCGGGCGGGTTCCTTCTTGGGTAAAGCACATCTGCATTGGCTAGAAGCCTTTGCAAGGCAGAGAGCTCCCGACTGATTGCAAGGGCTGAGAAACCCCCAAACTAATTCTGCAGATCTTGGACTCAAGTTGTCATGGCTCCATTAACTCTTTGCAATACATGCACCGACTCTACACCCTTGGCCCGGGCACCACCAGCCTCGCACTGCAGTTGGCTGGAAAAGAAAATCACATATAGAAACTCCACCAACCAAATCGTTGTTCATTCAAAGAGACAACCTGTCATCGTGGCCTTCTAGACTTCCTCCTCACAGGCTGGTCTGGCCTATCCTGTTGTAATCTTTCAGAAAGCATCATGGTCACCCAAACGCGAATGGCGACCCACCTTTCGCCAACAACACAGCTCGTTCCGAGTTCCATGACTTTTGGCAGCCCTCAGTAGCATCAAGCCAGAGTTGCCAAAGAGGATGGACTTGCTTCTTTCCAGCTTCTCCAATAGACAAGTCACTTCAGTGGCTCCTGATCCAACACCAAAGCATCATGTAGTCGCCGTTCAGTAAGTCGCGTGGCATCATCAATCTAATGGGCCGTTCTTGCTTAAACTCGAACGCAAACATTCGATTTCACCCCACATTCTGGCTCCTCCTGGACTAGCGTTCCAGGGTCAGCCTTTCCACCAAACACTGAAAATCCGGGTGTCTCTCAATGAAGGCCTTTGGCCACCGTGATCTAGATCGCTCATCAACACTGCAGGCTGTGGGGGGTCAAGGTGTTAAACTAGATCGAAGAAAAGCTTCACAGCCAACAGCAAAGGACAAGTACAAAGGAAAAAACACGCTGGACAGCATAGAACAACAGACTGGCCGCGGTAAACTGTCTAGGTACAAAACGATAACACGAGAACAACAACAACAAAAAAAAAAAAATGGCAGACAGGCTAGGAACCACCATGGAAAGAGGAGTACAAGCAGCCGCGAACAAGTATGGACAGGTGAGGTGCGGACAGCAAAGGCAGCAGGACAAGAAGAGAGACTCTTTCTTTCCCACGAACAGCGAACAGAATCTGGAAATGTGCCTGAGCACCTGCCACGCTACTAGAGACATGGACAGGGAGTTTGAAGGTGTTAAAAAATAACCTTGGGCATCAATCGTTGTAGAATGCACACAGACTAGCTTTCATAGTCATCACAGGTGAACTTAACATACCACCCGCTTCAGGAGTGTGTATTAAATCCCAACTAGGCCCCACACCCTATAGGGTTCGCAGAGGGCGTCAAGCGTAGGTGGGTCCGGGAAAGGAGACCCACTCCCGAACGTGAGCCAATGGCACCAATATCAGGACCTACATGTGTCAAATCCCAAAATGTCCCTGCCCAACCAACCATTCATTTTGGGAAGATAAGGAACATGAAGGTAAACTCGGCGAGTATACAGAGAGACTCCTTCTTTTCTGCGAACAGTGAACAGAGTCCGGAGATATGCCTGGGTACCTGCCATGCTACAATTATAAAACAAGACTGGGCATCAGTCGTGGAAGAAAACACACAGACTAGCTTGAAAAGTCATGCTTGGAATTGAATGACCGGCCACAAGAAGTTCAAAGACGGGTTGATCTCCACGACCAAAAAATCCTTCACAAGCCGCAACTGACTGAGGCTCTGGAACTCAACTTCAGGTGTAGCCCATCTAGGCTCCCCACCACTGTGCTTCCCCCTGTGAGCATCCGAAGTCTAAATACTGATCCTGCGCTTGACTGCACGATGATAGTTGTCTCTCCTCCTGAGTGAGTTCCAAAGGATCCAATCCTCTATGGCCTCGCCGCCAACGCCTCGCCCCCGGCTTCCAATGAACAATGAACCAGGTCCGTAGAGGCGATAGCAGGCATGGCCAAAAGGACACCCACTCCCGAAATGGCATCAAGATCAGTTCAAAACCTACATGTATCAAATCCCAAAATGCCCCCACCCAACCAACCCTTCATTTTAGGAAGATAAGAAGGATAACTAGACGACAACAGGCAAAGGCTCGCTACTGCGTGGACACAAGAAGACCAGGGAACAACTGAAGGACCACAAAAGGATGAGTGGGATGAATACAAGCGTATGCGCGACCTTCATCTTCCCACTCAGACGACAGCTGAAGACTCCATCGTTTGGATTTGAGGCCACATCTTCCCTGACAGTTACTCAGCTGTGGCGGGACTGGCTTGACCTGGAAAGTTGTGAGCACAACGTGATCCCTCCAGCTGACTACAGCGACCGCAAGGCAGCGATTTCACCTGATGCTTACTTGCAGGCATGGCTTGGGCTTACATGGCGGCCGGCAGCAAAAGGTTCATCCGATGCTCACATGGAACTGCTGCTCATGCCGGCTCTTGACAATAATCAAGTGTCCAAATCTGCTTGCTTGCACTCAAACAAATATCAGCTCCTGGTCCTCCGCGGTGGGTTTCCTTTTATAACTAGCAATAGAGCGGTTAGACCGTGCAGTCGATGTAGTAGCAATCGAGCAAACCCCTGATGGTTGTCTCTTCATTGAGGCCTGCGCTTGAAAGCTAAATTGTCACGCTTGGTGTTCAAATATTCAAATATTCAAACAATTTTATGAGAACAACTATAATCTACCAACAACAGCTGCTCTTCGAAAAAGCCTTGGCTTCGAAGATGTAGAGCTGCTTTATGTTGTCGTTCTGGGACATTGCTTTGGCCAGTGCCTGTGAAACTGAAGCCAGTGATTGAACGCACATTGGTTGATTGGGAGAAACCGTGAAAAGTGCCTCAAGGCAAAGCACATCAAAGTGCCTTTGCTTGAAAATGCAGACATGATTGAAAAGGAAGAAGAAGCATACCTAGGAGCACCTTGTACAGAAGTTACCAAAACATTGGATGACTTAGAGTAGTGACCTCATATCTTGTTGTATTCTATGCGTAGTAGTATATCATAGCAGTAGGCGCATAGGAGTTCCCTGGTCAGTGCGACGTCTTGTTCTGGCTCGAAGCAGTCCCCAACCTCAGCCTACAGTATGTCGACACCCAATTGCTTAAACTAGTTCACTAATTGATTCCAAGTAAGTTTGGGGATTTCAACACCCTAGAGGAGGTCGTGATGTGATTGAGGATGTTGCTCTTGAAGTCTGAGTCAAGGGCAAAGCAAATGAAGCTCCAAAGAAGCATTGTAATTCCATACTCAAAACAAAAAAAGGGAGCAAAGCCGAAATACCACAAAGCCTAGATCCGTGGAACAACAAGCATCAGCAACTATATCTGCTGATTCCGTCCACACATCCCTTCTGGCCACCTCCAGGCACTCTACATCGATCTTGTTGTTTCTCAGGTCAAAGGACTCAAGCGTCGTATTCTTCTTCAGCATCTCAGACAATTCCTCATAACTCAATTCAGGATGCATAGTATGCAAACAACTCAAGCTGTTCCTTCGGCAAGAAGGTGCTTTAGAAGAACAAAAACTCACAGGACGCTGGGGCGCATAGCACGCAAATGGATCTATCACATGACACCGTCTTTTCTCAGCTCTGCGTGGCTGGCTGATGCCCATCATGAATATAGATATCAGAGCGGCAAAGTAGAACTTACAAGAAAATCTGCATCGAATTTACTGCATACAGTGACATGTTTTCAAACTGCAAAGTGCAAACCCTTCTTGGACACTACTCAGTGAATGTGTGTGTTATCTGACGTGCCTGGATCCCAGCTGAGCCAATGTTGTTCCCTCGGAGATGGAGGGATGTCACCGATGCGTTGCTTATGAGGGCTCCAGCCAACACCTGGCAAACAAACTGCCCTCATACTGATAGACAATGGTTGCATCGTAGGAGTAGGAGGTTTTGGATGGATCCATCCAATGGTTTACACCCAAGGGTAAAACCCAGGGTGAAAAATTCCTGAAGTAGTAGTAACTTGCCTCCGAACCAACTGGGAACAACATGGAAAGGAATACATTGCCAGCAACCGATCTCACCCGTGGATCTTCACGACGGCGACCGCGTTGTTTGCAAATGGTGAATGCAGGATACACAACATCATCCGCTGCATGCAAAAAACTTACGGACATGAACCTATCGACAACATTGCACACACATAAAAGGTTCCTCTACAACCTTGCAAAGAACACAAGAGGTTCATTCTCGCCTTCGACCCTGCATCTGCAAAGTCATTGTTGTCGAGACGTAAAACTTTGATAGTGTTCTTCTTTTTCAGATATTCAGCCACGGCCTGCACTCCGAGAGCAGCAGGGGTTGAGTTAAGCAAAATCAATGGTTCAAAAAGAACAGCCAAACGTTGCTATGGAAAAAAGGAAACACATATACTATCAATAACCCTTTTCACGAAACTGCTGAGCACCCGTCTGCGCATGCAATTGTTTTGTTACTCATCCTGCCTTCTCCGTTGATTGATTTTCAACCCTACTCGCTCTCCACACATGTCCCGATGAAGTTCAAAAAAATTTGTGGATTTTTTACGCGGAGCGCATGTCAAGCCTTGTATTGCAAGTTTGTTGCTGGTTCGACATACTCAGACGTTCGCTCAGCCACCCATGGCCTGTGCTCCTCCAGTGCCCAAACCGTTGCCACACAACGCCAGAAATAGCAGGGTATTCTCGCAAAGGGCAGTCAACAAGGCCTGGCATCTAGGAAACATGTGAAGGCTTGCCGTCTCCATAAAGATTGAATCAACAAACATCGGCAAAAACAAGTAACCGCGTGTAGAAAACCAATCCACTTAACTTCATACAAACACTGCGGACATATTGCACATCTTGCCTGAAAAAACATGAATGAAACTTCCCTGATGCACGGATGCAACCTCCAGGTATCTATGTTCCGCCAGTTGTGTGCACTTATGAGCGATTGGTCACGCGGTCATGTCTTGACTGTACATGCCTTCCTTCACACACATCCTCGGGTGTGTGCTTTGTGGTGCCGTACCTCGACCCGTCCACCCTGCATTTCCTGACATCTTATCCTGGATGGCCTATTTTTTCCTTATCTCTCGTGGGGGCTCCGGCTGGCAACGTCTCATCTTCGTTGCCTGCATCAGCCGTTCAAGATTCTGCCTGCTGTTCTGCTACAGTTCTGGATCCGTCACGAGAGATCTTGGAGTTCCGCCGACCCTTCTGAGCACCTGTTTGTTGTTGCAGTCTGGTGTGTCCCTCTGCTCCTTCAACGACTAGGCCCTTGGCTTACTTCTTCCACATCTCCACTACTTTCACCTAGTGAGCCCATGACCTGGCGTTCGCACTCCAGAATTGCCATAGTCGTGGAAGAAGTCGACAGCTGCAACACTTTAGTTTGCGTGTCACCACCAACTCAGGTTCAAGACCTCGACCTGCCCCGCCCAATTCCAATCAACATCTGCTGCGCGCAATAGCATTAATTGGAAATGCTCACTTGACTCTGCAGAATCAAATCCTCAAAACGTCCATCTAATTCTATACCATGTTGAGCTTCAAGCGGTCGTTTGGATATCGACTACGTCTAGCTCTGACTTCTTACCCTCTGCTTTTGGCACATCCTCCTTCACCTGTTCCTTCTTACGCCCGAGCTCAATGGCTGTTGGCGCCGACTCGGCGGCCTCTGTGGCCCGATGAGCGAATTTGCTCTTCGCAGCTTGCGTCGCTATGCAAAAATTGGAAGACCCCGCTAAATGAGGGCCTGAAGAACTTGGATCTCAGTGGCGGGATTTCTCGGCGCATCTCGGCGCATATTTTTGTTTTTAAAGGCTGGCAAAACACTCTTGCGTATGGCGCAACTGCAGCAACGAAATAAAGTGGCAAGACGCTTTCACGACAAATCTGTTTCCAAGACCGGTGGCACACGCATCTTCCGCTAAATCAGCAACCACTGGTTGGACACGTTGGCGTCCATCTTCACTGAAGAAGACATGCTTAATAATCCACGGTGAACCTGTGTGTAGCACAACCAGACATGAACAGTCACCCCTTCCGTGATCATATTCCGATTTCACAGCTGCAGCTATTCAATGACAGTGTCGTGAACCCTGACAAACCCACATACTTCACGAAGATGATCCTGCGGCTTCGTGTGTCACTACTCAATTTAACCAACTCCTTTTCGCCCCACAGATGGTGAGTCCGTGCGACATCCCACTTTGGACTGGATCTCTGCATCGGTAGCTGGCCGGGCCATGGCATGTCTGCCTCTCCTGATGCGCAAAACAAGAAGACCACAGGACACTTCTACTTTCTGACTTGCCTCGTCAGGCAATCTCGTCTAGTTTTGCACAGTGAGGCTCGCAATGCGGCGTCACTATAGGAACCTGCCTGGCGCGGTGCGCACATTGGCTCACTCCCTAGGTTGGATCATGCAGGTTGATGCTCTGGCGTTTGGGCTTGCCTTGCACTTCGGGCTAGGTTCTCCAGCACTCTCCCAGCGTTGCTTGTCTCCTGGGCTGCACTGGTTAATCTGTCACTGACCTCATTCCTCATAGCTATTTGTAGCCCCTCCACAAAGCTTGCAAACAGCCTGTCCGTTCCATTTCCGCCCTTTCCCTTCAAAGACGACTTGTCCCTTTTCCAAGTTCCCCTTTCGGCTTTCCTTTTTCCTTTCTCTCCTGTCTTGTTGCCTGTAACTCGGTCAACTGCCATTGCCACTGCTTCTCCTGCCTGTTCTCGATATCCACGTCACGATATAGACTAGACTCGACCTTGCGTCTTCCAGGAAGCGGTGCTCCTCTGATAATGGGCCAAAGCCTTCTCCCTGACATCTTTGTAGCTGCTTTCAAAGCCAGTGGCATCACCCGCAGCACAACCGAGATCTTTTCTCACCAATCCTCTCAAGCTCGAGAGAAATGTGAACTGGCGGTCCTTGGTCAGTGCTGAGTGTCCAAGGAGCACTTGCAGAAGTTCTAGTGGCCTCGGGCAAGTGTATGGCGCCAGCTGCATGGACAAAGGCAAAGCCATTGCGACTTTCAGCAGCGTGCGGCAACTTCAAGGCTGAAAGGGGCTCACAAGTATGGCACGAAGTTTCCCTGAGCTCAGGTGTTCCTTAAACGGCACGCTCCCAAAGTCTACTGCCAAAACAAACACATCGAAAATGGTGGCTGATTTTGTTTGATCTGCAAAGGCTTCGTAGCTTGGTAAGTCTAGCTAGGTAGGTAGGTAGGTATGGCGGTATAGCCAATTTTGAGACCCTCGCAAATATAGGTCTCATTGGCGCATGCTGAACACAAACACATATTACACCCAGATAGCAGGTGTAAAGGTTCAAAGCACACGCCGCGGACGGCTGTCACCGCAGCACGCAACATGTAACCAGTCCACCAACATGCGCAACATCTATCAGCTGAATGTGCCCGCTTTGCCCAACACAGACGTAAGACTGCAAGATCTGCAAAGACAAGCCAAAGCTGCCCAGACGAGGTGATGATCATTGCTGCAAAACACAACGACGTCGTCCCTCACAACACATAACGTCGGCCCTGGCAGAACATGATGTTGTCCCTGGCATGACACGGCGTCATCCCTTGCATGACATGATCTCACCTGGCATGACACGATGCCAGCCCTTGCGTGACATGATGTCATCCCTGGCGTGACCTGATGTCATCCCTGGGCCTGACATGACGTCATCCCTTGCATGACACGATCTCACATGGCGTGGCATGACGCCAGCCCTTGCACGACATGATGCCATCCCTGGCATGACATGATGTCATCCTGGGCATGACATGACGTCATCCTGGGCATGACATGATGTCACCCCTGGCATGACACCTGGCATGGCATGTCCTCCCTGGCATGACGCGATGTCATCCCTGGTATGACATGACGTCATCCCTGGCATGGCGCAAAAGGAAACGCCGATCCAGAGCCAGCGCCTGCACCAGCACCAGCACGGCACCAGCGCCGGGCAAACAAAACGCCGATCCAGCACCAGCACCACGGCAGCAGCACCCGCAAAACGAAACGCCAACCCAGAGCCAGCGCCAGCACGAGCTCACCAGCACAGCAGCAGCGCCCGCAAAACGAAAGCACCAGCACCAGCACCAGCACGGCTGCAGCACCCGCAAAACGAGACGCTCATCCAGCGCCAGCGCCTGCACCAGCACCAGCAAAACAAAACCCCGATCCATCAGCACGGCAGCAGCACCCGCAAAACCAAAACGCTGATCCCACGCCCGCAAAACGAAACGCCGATCCAGAGCCAGCGCCTGCATCAGCAAGGCAGCAGCGCCTGCAAAACCAAAATGCCGATCCAGGGCCTGCACCTGCACCTGCACCAGCATCAGCACGGCAGCAGCCCCTGCAAAACCAAAATGCCGATCCAGACCCTCACCTGCACCTGCACCAGCATCATCACAGCAGCAGCCCCTGCAAAACCAAAACGCCAATCCAGAGCCACACCATTGAGAAGTTAGAACCCCTACAGCCTGCAGCTATCTGGGGAATAAACAAAAGCTTGTAGGCAAACCAGAACTTGAGAGCTCTTCTGTGAAAGTCCGGCCGTGCATCCGTTCCAGACATGCTATTTAGGTGTTTGAACTGAAAGTTGCACAGTTATCTTGAAGCCAAAGCAATCGGCCATGTGCATACATGTCAGTAGACAACACTGGTTGCGCAGTCAGAGATCAACACAGCAAGCCGCTGCGTAGCCTGTGTGCCCTCGGCTCCAATCTTGTTGCCAGACATGTCAAGGTTCTCTATGGATTTGTTTGCTGTCAAGCCTTTCGCCAGAGCCTGCCAAACAAACGCATCACGGCAAACTGGAGCCATATCGAGTCTTCACGTCATATCCAAGAGTGCAGTACATCTTGCTCGGGAATCAACGCAAACTACTTTGAAAAGCCAAGGCGCTAATGACCCCTCGGGTGTAATGTCATTTGAGCTCATCCTCAGCCATGAGCAACCAGGCAAGCAAAAAACCAAGCCAGTATCCAGTATCACTGCTCCAGACTCTGCTGAAGCCAAGATTCTTGAGGGTGGTGACCCCCTCCAGGTGGAAAGAAGAGACGATATCCACGATGCCCTGACGGCCGTCAACTGTCTCCAATGAGATGAATGGTGAATTCAGTGAATCAACTGAGTTTGGGTGGGCTGTTTGATGAAATCGATAAATTTGGATCCACCTGGCAGCTAGCTAAAGACAGAAGATTCACCCAAGTG
The DNA here is from genome assembly GCA_963970005.1 of Durusdinium trenchii. Taxonomy (NCBI): domain Eukaryota; class Dinophyceae; order Suessiales; family Symbiodiniaceae; genus Durusdinium; species Durusdinium trenchii. Next base: position 51,652 of record CAXAMN010021284.1, on the reverse strand, counting down.
AAGGTGGGTCAGCTTTGCGCCACACAAACCGCGTAGCCAAGCGATAGCTGGCGCTGAGGTAGCTGAGTGGGTAAACTCGCTCCTTCGTGCTAGCTATGGTGAGAGAGGGATAGTTGCATTTTAACGCGGTTGAGCTCTGGGAGGATTCGGTATGTTTCCCTCCAAGTGAACCCAGCCATACCAATACCACGATCTGCACTTCAAAATCTTGAAAGCACCTTTCCTGAAGCTTGTATATGCCATTTGTCTTCTTTAGCAGCCACAGCAACCTTGAGCATCAGCAAATGCACAATTCTACAAAATTGACCCTTTAATGGTTTTTCAGCGTTCTGCAGTGTGTGCAAACATACCTTTCGATGGGCACTCTTGTTTTCCTGGAGAATACATGTTTGACCGCGTTTATGATGCCGTTTTGAAGATCATTGTGGTGCAAAATGATCATCCAAAAGGTATGGTTTGCCATACCTTGCCATGCTGGACTGTCAGTTCCAACGAGCTTTCTTGGCCTTCTCAAAAACCAACAACCCCTGCCCGCGATAAATTTGTTTAAGCTAAGCTAGCTTTGATTTGACGCGCTCGGCCTGTATGTGTGTATGCTGCTTGCCCTTGAGCTCTTCAACGAGTGCCTTAGCAACGTTCTATGGTGAAAACTCTCTGGTTAGCACTGACATTGCATGACACTGCGAGGACACGCTTCACCCGCTGGAGTATATATCTCGAGGACCCCTATGCGGTGATCATGGCACACCAAGAAAGTAAGCAATCTGGGGGAAGGGAATAGATTGGGCCTCGACCCCCGAATCACAAAAGCATATAGCGTTGCGCGTTAAACCGATTTACGGAACGCATTGGAAGACCATGCGTTGGCTGTGGTCTTTTACGGTTCATGTTTTGCAAGTACAGATGCAACAAGATCATGCACCCTGCCGGACCCAAAAACAGTATACAAGCACATAAGTTCACGCAAATAAATAAAAAAGAATCCAAAGCAATTGGGATGATCACACCCATTCGCTTTCAGCCAGCTTTCAGCAAAGTGACTAGTTCTTTCTTGATGTGTGTCATAGAATCGAAGCAGTTAAGGAAGATGAACCGGGATCTTTGCCAGGCTTCCTGCAAGCGTGCCAGCATTGGCAGTCACAAAGAAAAATCCAAGTGTCCCCTGGATTTATGATAACTAAGCTGAGAAGAAAATAAACCAGCATTCGTAGGTACATTTCTCGAGTCTCGGCTTTAGTTCGTGCAGCTCACAGCAACTACGAGTTTGACAGACACATTTGCCCTGGAAGCAGGAGTACACTGGTCTATCTTACAGGGGATAGAAATGAATCAGTTGGTTCAATTGCGCAGCTTCAAAAGAATGGGATCCGGTTTTCCAGCCACCCCAAATGTAAAGCCGCGTGTACACTTTTCTCACATCCATGGCCACCGCAAAGCGCCCGACAGGCTTGTGCCAAAAATGATACGGCATTCGCACTCATGACATGTTGAGGCAACAGACTCAAAACAACATCGATGTTTTTCTTTCTCAACATGTCTGACTCCTTTGCACTGCTTCTTTCCCGACGCTTTCTTTTCGCTGTAAAGAATGTCGAACTCCAAGAAATACCAACAAAACCTCCACACCTTTGGATCATATCCAACAGTTTGTCCACTTCAAGCATTTTCGTGAGATCGACAGATCTTTTGTTGCCTAAAACTGATCCATTTCAAATCAGCGTTCGTGGAGCTCTTTCTTTGATGTTCAAAACGTCCAAGCACAAACGTGGCTCTTCCATTTGCACCCTTTTGACAGAGTCGTACAGGTTCTTGGCGTCACAAACCACTGCCACCGGGATACTTGCAACGCATTCGTCTGAATTTCTGGGCTTGATTCCTTGTTCGTGGAGGATCTCATGCATTACAGTACATGTTTCACTATTTCACAAGCTCAACTTCGTCGTATGTGTTTGCGCATTCCTGAACTTCTTTCACTCTTCCAAGTCTGTCGCAGTTCAGAGATTTTGGCTTCATAGGCCTGACCAGGAAAAGAAACAAAAGCATCATCCACATGAACACCCAACAGATCAACCAGTTGACCTTCACTAAACAACCCGCCAAATGCAAGGTTCAAGAACACACTGCTTCCACCCTTGATTTCTAAGTTCCTTGGCCATTTTGTTCAACAATTGTCTTGGAGCGTTCACAAGTCCGTATGTTGCTTTTCTGATGCTGAAACCTTCGCCTTGCCAAGATGCATTTTCACATCTTCAAGGGTCCACGAAGATCATTCGAGAAAGTTCCGCGTCGTCTCCGTTAAAAAGGCCGTTTTGACGTCTGTTCCCAGCCAAACAGGCTTGCTTGTTATTGACAACTTGGGTGAATCCCGACTAACGCAAAGAAGATGATCAATCGCGCCTTCGCTTTCCGACCGGTAAGTGATCCTGACTCGTCAGCCGTTGGTTTCCAAACTAACACCCTCCGCAGACCTAGAACCCTTTCTGTCAATGCCATGAAGGTTGCAGATGTCCACAGCAACACGTTTGACGCAAGGTTCGTTTTCCCTTTAACCTCATTAAACTCTTTCTCACGGACATCGACATCTGCACCACGTTTGGCTGTAGCGGTCACAGTCCAAATGCAATTTCCTCTCTCTCTCTCTCTGCAGTACACATCACGAGGACCTGCGCACAAAAGATAGTTCACACCTGCTTATTGAAGCCCGGTCCTCCGTCGTTTGTCCCTGCGTTCCATGTCCAATGATGATGGCACGCTTTCTCTCTTTAGCTGCCTCATGAGCTAATCATCTCGTACACGGCCTTGCTCGTTAGCAACTCGGTTGAAGAGCGTTGGGTGATCTGCTGTTCCCACACTCACACGCTCCCAGCTCAAGTCTTCAAGATCTTGTTCAGATGGTATCATGGGATCTTTTGGGAGTTAGCCACTGGTCCAACTGGTCGGTCCCTGCTCGAGGCTCTACAATGGCTCTGCCACTGTGAAGGAGATTTGGCAAGCCAAAAGGCTTTGTAGACTGCAAAGGACCGAGGCTCAAGTAGGATCAAAGTTCTCTCACAGCGTTACAAGGATCCTATGATTCTTTTCTTTACAAATGCTAGTCATGCAAAAAGAGCGGACGGTTCTTCTCAAGGCTGATCGATCACCATGACCGGAAGATTCGGGACGGACAGAGCGGCGCAGTAGAAAGTTAAGACGACTTGCTGGGAGTTCCACCTGCCAAAAAGAAAAACTGTGTTCTGTGAATGCGAACGGTCTCAAAAGAGAGTGGAGAAATCAGAAGGTAGGATATGCTCTTGCTTTGAACGACTACTGATAACGAGAAAGATGAAAAAATGGACTTCTCGGAGGATTGGGTTGGAGAGCGAATCAGACAGCGCCTTGGCTTTGTGCTTCCACGTCTGGACACTTTTCCTGAGCCCTTCCTTGGTCGACAAGTCGAAACAATTAGTCTTTCCCCCAGCCTGCTCAAAACTTTCACACAAAGGGGATCCCAAGGAGTACACACTTCAAGCAATCAACATGCTTCTGACAAAGGACATCGAGAGCATTTTCCACGGTGACTGTATGCGATGTGGCAAGTATGGTCATCGCGCCCGAGATTGCCCCCAGAAGAAGCCAAAGAAACGTGACTTTTCTGCGTGACGGGTCGAATGGAGAGGTGCACCTGGCTTGCAAGAAAGGCGATTCATCCAAATACCTGGTATGACCATGGCCAATGAACCCTTTGAACCCATCTACGCAATGAATTCTGAAGAAACCAGTTTTTGTGGAATTCTTGACTCCCGTGCCTCAGAGACAATCATCGGAGTTAACACTCTGCAAGAGCTCTACGAACGCTACAAGCGATTGGGGTTTGGGGCCCGCAAGGACATTGAATTGGATCGATCCTTGCACAAGTCCTTTGTGTGTGGGAAAGGCGAGGAACGTGACGCGCTTGAGCTAGCAAAGATCAACGTAGGGAAACGACTATGCAAGCTCATGTAGCTTCTTTCATCTCGCTTCTTGTACAGCCATGATGCGACAGTGAGCTTCAAGAAAGGGTGGGCTCATTTTGCGGAAATGACGGAACACAAAGCGCAATTGGCACGAGCTCCCGGCTCCCAGCTTTCATTTGATGATGTTCATCTTGCAAGTCCTGGGCAGCCGTGGAAAGACACATGAAGTTGTGGCAGAAGATCCCCGGACATGTACTGAGTGTTGCACCGCCAGTGAGTGGTAAACGCCCGACAGATGAGTAGGGCCAGCCCCACCATACTCTCAATGGAAAGGATGGAAGACCACAGAGTGGGTGTCAAAATGACCATCCCTTTGTACAGAATATTGAAAATACCTCTGATTTCCCCATCTCAATTGAAAGGCTTTGTGTACTTGGGCTTGTCCACTGGATAATAGTCTCGAACGGCGCGAGAGTTTGCCAGCATCTTTCCTGCTTCCCTGTACTGAAGTCTCTTCTTCGTCCTGGAAGGTGGTCAGCATCTGCTCATTCTCTGGATCTTCAAGAACAGCTGCCGCTATAGGCCATCAAATTGAAACCAGGCTGGGTCTTCTTCCTCTTATTCTTCAACCTGATCTTCTCGCTCAGCATAAATCAAATGAGTCTGTCCTCTGTCTCTCCTCCATAGCCGCTAGCCATGAAGTTCTTGTTCCAGGTCTTCATCTAGGCCCCCACCTGACCACATCATATTGATGGCATTCTCAATCTTGGTGAGTTCATATGATTCAGCTTTGGCATTTATCGTAGCAACGTCTGATGGTTCGAGATGCACACACAGATTCAATAGAAACCAACCAACGAACTCTGAGGGCATGGACTTGTTCTCATCCAGATCTCTCATCGCATCCTGAACCTCCTTCACATAACCGTATTTTCTCTGCGATGCACTTCTCTCTTCTGAAACAGGTCACGGAACGAATCTCCGAGGAGATCCACTTTGTCTCTTCTACGCTGTTCCTTCAAGTATTGAATGAGAAAGGCTGCTGCGCCAGTCTCACTACGCAGCTGAGTCTACCTGCAATTAGACCTTCATCACATATGCCGGGACTGACTCCAGTCTCCGTTCCATGTCGGCAACCTTGACAAAGACGCCGCTTCCAGCTTCCATGCACTCTTCTCCCAAGCCCTTTCGTCCAGGCTCCGCTACCAGTGTCGATTGCACTGGAAGCGGGAAGACACTGGTCTATCTCACAAAGAATAGAAATGAATCAAATGGTTCAACTCACATCTATGGCCACCGTAAAACGCCCGACAGGCTTGTGCCAAAATAAAAGGCATTCGCACTCATGACATGTTGAGGCAACAGACTCAAAACCACATTGGTTGTCACTGCAATGTACAACATATAGAGGTGTTGGAAGCAGGAGAACCGGTGAAGCCAAGCTGAGTTGGTTCAGCATAAGGCCTTTCACCAAAAAAATCCAACAGTGCAAAAACATAAAGAGACAGGATCGCTGTACTGGGCGGAGGCCAAGGCCACCTAAACTAAACATGGCTAGCTGGGGGGGCGCCACACATCAGAAGTTGAAAATTGGCAGCAGCTATACAGTCAGTACATCAACAAATTCCCTCAAAATGTGGCCAGGGCGACAGGGAAATTGATCTGGGAGTCTTAGATTTGTTGCGCAAGTGATGCAGTGTGACATGATCCCAAAAAAAGAAGTGTCATTGACACCTCCCAAACAAGGAAAGCGAACCAAAAGCTTTCCAAGCAAAAAACTAATGGTATAGGTTCAAAACTGACTCACTAGGACAAGAAACTCGAAGTTGTACTTTCTGCGCCCCACCAGCCCGCGTGCTACATTCCCGCATCCGAGCTTCATACACCCTTCTATAGTCACCAAGCTCATCATCATCTAGCTTCGGGATGAAGCCCTGCAAACGCTTACCTGGGCGAATGAAAGCAACACAAGGATGGATAAAGTGATATAAGAGTCACGACCATTCTGCCTCGGAGTCCCAAATGCCAACAGGAGCCGGTTCCAAGAGGAACTTGTCCCAAGTCAACAACGAAAATACAACGTCGTCGTGTCTCAGAAACCCAGCAGCTCTCACAGGTGGACTACAAACAAACTTGACTAAGCGAGTGGCTGTGTTCACAAACCTCTTCAAATAGCCCAGCATCAGAGTCCAACCCTGCCTGCCCGTGCTCATTCAGAAACACTGCTCTCTATAAACGACTGTCTTCAAGACTTTTGAAGAACACGAATTGATTATCATGTCTTCGTTCATCGAGCATTGACCAACGACTGCACACTCCAAGAGAAAAAAACATACCCTTTTGTTTGCACCCGGCTGAATGTGGGGGCCAAAGGTCGAAGCGTGGGGCAGGCCGGATGGGGGTCAATATCGAGAACGAAACCTGCATGAAGGACACAGTATCCTGCCGGAGACAACAAGAGGTTGCTTGATCAAGAATGCCAGAGGAGGCCGGAGGAGGCCACCAGTGCAAACAGTTACTGGCACTGGATGGGACGCATGACGCATGGCGAACGCCTCTGTTTCCGCTCAAGGCAGTTAGTGCAAACTGCGGCAGCAGACACAAAAATGCATCCCCCCACATGAAAGAGGCAATCGCGTACGCACCGTGGACGCAACGCTGCCGCATCGATGTCACTTGAGCCTTGAGAAGAACGAAAATTGCGAACACATGAGCCACTGAGAGAGCGGCATGGTTGGTTACAGTAATCAAGCAAATAGCCCAGAACAAAAGGACGGGCTACAGATTCATAACAATGACGGGAAACTGCATGGGATGCTTGTTGGAAGCAAGCAATCTGCCACGCAGACACAGGGCGCTGCCCAGCGCCATACGTCTGATGAGGCACATGTCTAGCCCTGTTTGGTGAGTCCCTAGCCGTGAGTCTCTAAAGGGCCTTTGGTCTTGTGCAAGTGCGCTGGGTGAGCTCTCAAGGTGGTTAGGCGGATGAGCTCATTGGCCGTTGCCCCGCGCACGCAAAAATACATTGTAGGCAAACTAGAGACTGCGGCGGCGGCTGCGGCTGCGGCTGCGGCGGCGGCGGCGGCTGCTGCGGCGGCTGCTGCTGCTGCGTTGAGATGTGCGCTGTTTGCTCCGTCTTCTGCTGCCGATGAAGGCTGCAGGAATTGCTGCGCTTGCCTTCAGCCTTAAACTCTGCACATTGTGGTCCACGAAGAAGTGCGCCTATCACGAAACCTGCAAGACTTCTCGCCAATTGCAAGACGACTTTGGCGTCCGCGATGTGCCGCACACACCACGAAATCTGAATCTTTTCTGGCTCTTGAGCCTCGTGGAACCAAGTGTAGGTCCCGTAGTCATACATCCACAAGACATTGTCCATGGCGTCTGGAAACCCGTCAGCACCAGAGAGCCTCTGCCTCCAGCGTCACTGGTGGGTTGCAGATCGTCACCTGATGCTTTGTTGGGCAGCACACTGCTTACTCCTGCAGGAGTATCTACAATGAGTCACAAAAGGTCAAAGGTGTTTGTCTGATCTCGCAAAGGACCAGCCAAACGGACCAACGCCAATGTTACAAGAATCTTTCGAAAGACTTGCGTTAGTCTCTTGTTCAATGCTGCTTGTTCGTTCTGCACTGGTCATTGCTGTTTCTCACAAGAGCCAAAATGACCAGCCAGCTGCTCATGAGCCGTTGAAACACGTCTTGCGCCTCGCTGGCTCTTGAAAGCTCCATCTATATAATGCTTTCTTATACACTCCTGGGACTCCTGCTCTTCTTTGCTGTATATGTTTCTCAACGGTCAGCGACATCACTACCAATCGCCCATATGCCGCTAGGAAATCCAATCCCGGGGGACCTTTGCAGTCATCTGGATGCACACGCCAACCGTGTCCTTTACACCTCTTTGTCTGCTTCACTCAACCCTTGAGAAGATGAGCATCGCATCAACACAGCCTGAGAAAGGAGGAACAAAAGACAGCACACTTGAGTACGCAGGTCCGAGACACCATGCGCAGTTGACAAAACTACATGAAACCTGGCGCGTTTAGAGGGCGGTAAGCATGCTTGCGCATCACCTCAACTTTCCCACATGGATGTGTAGGGTACTTTCCACTGGCTGGTGAAACAACATGGCCGGGTGCGATTGCAGCCTAAACATCACTCCGCCAGAGGAATGTGCGGTTGCACCTGAAAATTATACCTTCCTTCTTTCCCAGCTACTTCTCGCGAGTAGTGAAATTGTTCTCGCTATCGGCCTTCCTGATGCTAACACTGATGGTGCCCCTATCATTTTCTGCACCGGCAACTCTCAAAAAACTAGCAATGTCTGCATCACCAACTCACCGAAAATTGCCTCCGGAACCGTACAGCCACCGTGACACCCTCCTGGAAACCTCACTTTGCTCGCAGAAACTAACTTCCCTTCAGCCTAACTGACAGACTGACTTTCGTCACCAAAGTGTCCAAAACAAAGGCTCTCCGGCCCCAGGCAGATGCGCAAGGACCCGCAGGAAACACGCCACAACCGACAGGGCTGTCACGCAACGAGTCACTTGCACACGCATGTTTGGACCCTTTGCCTTGTCGGGTCTGATGGGGCACTTGGAAGAACGTTTTGGAAACCGCACAGAAACGGCCGTGTCAAGACCGTGCAGTGCTTGCTTGAGGGGATACCATCAAGACCGCAAGTAAGCACAAGGCATTCTTTGAAGCGCATGGCCATGGCTGCTTTTCTGCCATTCGAGCACCTTCTGTGGCCCGCCAAAAAATGAAGTCAAAACTAGCAAACACTAAGGTCTCTTTTGGACCACCCAGTGCAAATTTCAAGCAATCAAGGATCCGCTCCAACCTGAGGCGCCTTTTGTGGAAAGCAGCAGATAAAAGGAGCCACTGCAATCGGACTCCAATCCAAGGCACTTTTCTGGACACACACAGCAAAATGTTTGATCCATCTACATCGTCCCACCATATCCGGCCCCCACCCCTCAATACTTGTGCGCACAAGTGAGTGGTTCTGTGTGCGGGTGCGGTGGTGGCCAGGCGGTGGCAGCCGGAGGCTGGTTCGCGGGGCCCAGTGGCCAATGGCCGCTGGCAGTGGCCAGGCGCAGATGCCGGAGCCAGATGGCTGATGAGGCCAGATGCCGGAGCCGGGGGCTTGATACCGGGCAGCCATTGCTCAATTCGATGACGTATTTACTGACGGTATGTACAGTAGCATCTGACCTAGCGCTCCCAAAGCAGCAACAAACAGGGCCAAAAACATCCAAACACTCTGCCACACTGCCAAACACTCGGCAAAGCCAATAAACAGACTTAAGAAAACCTCCCAAGAATTATCCAACAAACAACTCCCAACTAGGACAACAATCCCTGAGAATCTGTATGAAACTTTCACAAACCACATGGCAGCAAGACAGCAGAATCGCCGCCTCCTTTCTCAGCCGCTGGATTTGCACCAAATCCTTGTCGTGGAAAGCATCATCAATCCGCTTGGCCAGCTTGGGTGCAACGAGAAGCCGAATATTCTTGAAGAACCCCTGTGTCGGCATGCTGGCAGTGGAGCAATCCTCCACAAGAAAATGTGACCCTTCACGTCCGGCAAACCATAGAGGGGCTCCAAAATAGAATTTCCTGTCATAAGTCATAAGTTGCGAATATTTGTTTTACAAAATGTTGGTGGTTTGCATGGCCATTGGTATTTACACTGGATCCACTGTCGATATCCTTGGCGTGTGGATATTCGGCGAACAACAGCAGCACCTGCACACTTTTGGTGCCCAACTGATAATTCAACCCTGCATTTCGCATGGCCATTGAGCGTCACACAAGCTGTTGGTAGACCAGTTGGGTCTGTGTTTGCTGGCCGCACCACAAGAACTGCTGCTTAGACACAAAGGCCAATATGATTTGGGCCGTTGGGATAGCCAGGTTCAGGAGCGCGACAAGGAGACTGTCACCGACCAGTAGGATGTAAATAAATGCAAAGACCTCATTTGGAAATTGACCTGTGCAACAGATTTGCACGTTCTGACCTGAAAATGTGTAGTGTGTGCAGCCTTGTTAAGTGCGACTCAACCATCTCTCGCAGAAAAGCATCGCCCATGATCACCAAAAACATGGACAATGGGCGGCGAAAAGAGCGTACAACCAAATACAAACGGGATGAAATTGTTCAGGCACGCGGCACCCTCATAATGCTGTATATAAAGGATCGGTTTGGTAAAATTCCCTTGATAAATGTCAGTTTCAAACAAAACGAGAATTGATTCTCAAGTGTGTTTCCTCTAGTGAAACGTTCACCAATCAGCTCTGCTCCAGCTCGCAGAAAATCCTAACGTGGAAAACGCTGAAATTGGAAGCAAAGCACTGATTGCGGCACGTTCCTCGAGCGAAAAATGCAGGAGCATCTTTGAAGCGTGCAGGACAAATTTAATGTCAGGAGTCGTATGTCCCTGTAATTGCTCAAATGCGTATAACGTTGATTATCTGATCGCCTGATGGTCTTACACTATTGTGCTAGGAAATGTGGGCAAGCAAAAAGAATTTTAAAACAATATATATTTATATATAATATATATATATATATGCGTGTACCTGAGAAGGGAGGGGACGAAAGCCAGCCTCTGGCTTAGGGGGTGCCCTCAGGGCAGGCCCGGGCAAAGACTTGGCATGCAAGAGGAAGTGATGGGGTAACATCGGGCAAAGATTAATTTCACGGGGTGAAGTTGACATCGCGGCCACACTGATAGGGGGTAGAAATGGAAAGTAGAAGACATGGAAAGTAGAAGACATAGGTTTGGGGGGTGCCCTTTTTCGTTCCGGTTAAGGGGCGATTTAGCGGTGAAAAAGAGCACCCCAGCACCCCTAAGAAAGTGATGCGCGCTTGCCGGTGGCGTGTTGCGAATCAGTGAGCAAAGACGGCGGGGTAGGTGAGGATATATATGTGTATATATATATATATATGTATGTATGTAGGTAGAGTGGACAAAGAAGAGTAGCCGGAAGTGGTGAGGTTGATATTGGAGCGACGTGAGTGTGCAAAATGAAGTGATAGGCTAACATTATGTAAAGAGTACGTTTATGGGGTGAAGTTGGCATCGCAGGTACGCTATAGGAGGTAGAAACAGACGGTAGAATTAAAAGGGGGGTGCCCCTTTTCGTCCGGGATCAGGGGTGTTTTGGAGGTGAAAAAGGCACCCTCAAAGATTTTATGTGAGTTTGTCGGCTGCGTGTTGGTAATGAGTGACCAGAGATGGTCGCGGGGGAGGCTATCGGCAGGCTTTCGTGAGGACATATATATATATATACATGTGTGTGTAAGGGGTCAAACCCCCCCGGCACCGGGTGCTCCCACCACATAGGGAGTGCCCTCTTCAGTTCAGTTCTCTCGCAGGCCCTCAACAGATGGCATCATGCACCCCCCATGTTGCCCGCTGCAATCTCTTCTCTCTCCTGCCCCCAACAACCCCCCATCCACGTGAACTCCCACCGCGTAGGGAGTCCCCTCTTCAGTCCGGCAGCAACAAGCTCGGCCGCAACTGCCATCTGTTCTCTTTCCATGGCCTCGTGAACCCCTCATCTCATGACCCCCAATCCACGTGAACTCCCACCGCATAGGCGGTGCCAGGCCCTCAACAGAAGGCATCATGCACCCCATATGGGGTGCCACTTTGAGTACAATAACTAGACCTTGCCACAGAGAAAAAAGGGCACCCCTAAGCAATTCAAAACCTTCCAACGCTTGCCCGCAATCTCTTCTCTCTTCTGCTCTCAACAACCCTCCAATCCACGTCAACTCCCACCGCATATATGGAGTGCCCTCTTCAGTCCAATTCTCTCGCAGACCCTCAACAGATGGCTTTTCAGTCCAGCAACTAGACGTTGCCACGGACCCCTCAGCAATTCAAAGCCTTCCGCCGTCTTCCGCCTCCAACGCCCAATCCACGTGAACTCCCACCGCATAGGGAGTGCCCTCTTCAGTCCGGCAGCAACGCTAAGCTTAGCCGCAACTACAATCTGTTCTCTTTCCATGGTCTCCTGAGCCCCTTGTGATGCTGATGATGCACTCTACGCCGTCAATTACATCACCGGCATCACAACACCCCTCAAACCACTCAGTTTTCACTACCAAGTGGCCCACCTCCTTTTTTTCGCTCTCCCGCACCAGGCTCTGGGTTCACCTCTCCGAAATTTGCCCTTTACTCATTTCTTTGGCTCCAGCAACCTCAAGCCTTGCCCATCGGCTGGCTTTCGTGATATATTATATGAATATCTATATATATATATATATATAATAGGGGAAGATGAGATAGGAAACTGTGGGCATTGCAGAATGTACGGAAAGCAGATGAGATAGGACTCGAAAATAGCCAAAAATTGGATCGAACACATGAGATAGGGATACTTTACTACTTTTTCTTGGCCTAACTCATTCGTCCAAAGTCTGAGACTTTACCTATACAAACTCCTCCCAATCTGGCAATGCGGTGTCCCGTTTCCTGTTTCCAACCCGTGACCCCATCATGAGAAAATTCTGTGTCCTTCAAATGCCCTGCTCTACCGATTCCAAAGCCGACACGAAACCGTATTTGCCGGGACGTGCTTAGGCCAAATCTGAGATAGGCCCTCATGAGATAGGACCTTATGGGCCTCCTTCATGTGGTTTGGACACATGAGATACGTTTCCTTTTGGTCCAAAACTATCCCATCAGAATGCAGCCGCGGACACGAGAGATGGGAAAATGTATTTCCGCATATATGTTTCACTACTCCCAACTCATCTCCGGGTAGTATGTATATATATGTTTTTTTAATATACGTAGTGTAGCCTAGATTCTCCCACAGCAGCATCTTTCCTTGGTTCAAAGCATAGTGCAGCGACACATGACACAAACACAGTTTAGCTTGGCCTGAAGGTGAGTGACCGTGGTTTGCAAACATCCCTCAGTATCCTTGTTCTCCATGCCCTTTGCCCATACCTAGTCTTGAGGGCGATAATGTTTTTGTCTGCGAGTTGTGCCACCATGCATCCCTTAAGATTTGAAGATCTATCGAATTGCACACTGGCTGCTGTTGCACAAAGGCTGCTTTTGCCCCGACACCAACAAAACAGAATGCCAACATATCAAACCATATTCTACTTGATAACTTTATCTGAAACATCGAATCTGATAGAATGTGAATCAACATAACTCAAACAATGTTCAGCCAGAAAAAAATAAGTGACGCAGTGACGCAAGTGACGCAGTGACCCACTTCGCTGACAAATCAGCCAAGTTTCGTTTGGTAGGTGTGAGCTGCTTGTAGACAAGGAGCAGAAATTCTTGGCTCCTTGATTTGTACGCACTTTTGGTAAGTCAACTTGAATTGTCTTCATCGTGTCCTCCTCTTGTTCCGGTGAAGAGCTGGAGACTATAGTGGCAGGAACAATAGAAGTAACATTTGGAGACACTGCATTGTAAGGAAGGGACAAAGCAACCAAAAAAAATAATGGATCTATATAATGCCAAAAAACCAGGCTTTGGCCCTGTCCAGGCAAGATACCTGCGGCAGGATCGATCGTTCTCGTGCTACAGTGCACAGATACCAAGGACCCTTTTTGACCATCAATTATCATGCATGGAATGCTGCACTATACATCAGTGACCACAATATCATGCTGATCACTGATCACTCAAAGCATGCACTAATACTGTACGCTCCCTGCAATAATCATGGAACTGGAAACCCACCTGTTCGTCGAGGAAAATGGTATTCCAAGGGGCCATGCCATCCCCTTCCATGATCATTTCAGGGAGTGTATATGCACTCACACACTTAGAACTCAGATCACATCAAGTTTACTGGTGCCCGTGAAACTGCAAAGGAGGGCCGGATAGGACCAGGTGACATCAGGGTCACACTATCAACGCATTTACATTGCGCTCTCACTAACTGCATCAACGCATTCCTACAACTCAACACATTTCAAGAAGTTGGTTGGCAGGTTGCCCAAAGTGTGCTTTGGCAGAGTTCATTTCTGTCTGTGTGTGCCAGTCCAAGGGGTCATGAAGAGAAATCGCATCGTGTTCATACCATGATTGCCTGAAAAAGTGCACTGATAGCCAACCACACACATTGTTGTTTGGTGACTGTTATTTGTTCATTTGACGTCTCATGCAAAGTGCAAAATGTCAAGCAACTTCTTTTCTGATCAGCCCCGCCTTCGAGATGAGTTGAACAGGAAACTCGAATTCATCAGGGTCTCTGGACAGCTCCAAATGAGGATCACGAGTAACAAATGTGATCAAAAAGCCCTTTTTTGTGCGGAGCATGAACAAATCCGGATCTTTGTCCGCCATCATCTTGTCGACTTCAGCTTGCCAGTTGTCGGAATAGTCGATCTGACAGGCAGGGGGGCTAGTAGTATCTGCGGAGATTGAAACTTGCAAATCACACCATCAACAAAGTCCGTTTTGCCAGTAAAGGCTCAATGTGGATGAAAACATGGGGTGCGATTTGGGCATGTCTGCCCATGAAGACCTTCCAAGTCTCTTTTCATGTCCCTAAGGGCATAATGTCTGAAAATGAAGGGACACGGGACAAAGGAACCTCCAATTTGTGAGGAACTGTCTATGTTGTCTTAACAAAACTTAGACCTTTTCTCTGAATGCAAAAGGGCTGCGAGCAGGTCAAAACTATAATGCAATACTGTACATACTACATCTGATCTACATTGAAACTTCTCCCCGCTCCCTCTCGGTAGTGTAAGCGCTTAATTGCAGTCAACGGCGGATTCGGAAACTAGAACCACGGATTCGGAAACTAGGGTTGCCACTGATTTGGAAACTAGGCTCGGCACGGATTCGAAAACTAGGACTCGAGATTCGGAAACTAGATTTCGAAAACTAGAAGGAGCACGGATTCGGAAGTTAAGATTCGGAAACTAGAACGGGTCTGAATCGAATTGTTTCTGAATCGGGCCTGTGAAATACGAGTATGTCCACGCTACATCAACACAAACATTTCATTAGGTCCCCACCCCACCCCCCCCTCCCCCAGTTTCTGAATCGGAAAGTTTCTGAACCGGCCAGCTTCTGAATCGGCTAGTTTCTGAAACGGGTTAGTTTCTGAATCGGGACACTCTGTAGTTTCAGAATCGCAAGTTTCTCAATCGTAGTTTCTGAATCGGAGCTAGTTTCTGTCGAGTTGTTTTTCCTCTCAAAAACGGGGTTCCTTGAGGCATCTGGTGGTATGTTTTCTGGGTTGTTGCTTTGTTTTTCCATGAATTCAAGCAACCTTTTATACCGTTCCTTCTCACATTCAACTGTATCTGCTAAATCCTCTTCTCCTCTTCCTAGCAGCTTCCAGTGTCCTTCTCTCAGTTGCTCAGTCTTCCTCTCAGGTCGACCACATAGCTGCACTGCCAGTTCTCTGTCATATTCCACTTTGTTCATCTGTTCTCCATTTCCTGGTTTGAATTTTCCTGATAGCGGTCCCTCTGTGGGAATTGTTCCTTGGGTAGCTGCTTTCACCATCACAGTCTGACCATGATGCCGTCCTGTGGTTGATCTCACATCTTCCAAGCTCCTTCTGGCTAAGTCTTGTTCTACAAACACCCCATTGAGAATCAATCCACTATGAAATCTACTGGCCTAACCTACCTGGTTGTCTATCCTATGTTCATCTTCATCTCTCTGGTCAATCATGTGTTCAATCTCCACCATCCTGAGTTCTGTTGACCAAAGCTCTCAACTCGTCATACTTGCGCTAGAAGTGTGTAATCTTCCACATTGCAAAGGTCATTGCTGCAAAACCAATGATAATGATCACCATGATTGTGATGCTCCAGTTTCTTTTGGAATCTTCCACTTCCAATCTGCACTGCCCAATGTCTCCAGGAAATACACTTGGAACCATTCGCTGCAAGCCCTCTAAGCCTACAATCTGACAATCATCTTGGGAATTTTGTTGACCTTGCCTGCAAAGTTCTTTTTCTCTTCATATGCTCACCAACTCTTGTTTGCTCTTTTTTCCCAGCCGTACCCTGCACTGACTTCAGTCATATAATGCAAGGCGTTGGCGTAGCCAAGAGAAGCCGTGGCATTTTTACATATCAGAAAGTTCGAGTGAAGGCTGCATTATAAATTCGTGAGTCTTCAGCAACAGTTTCTGTGTAATCATAACCACCTAAGATATGTTCAAAAGTATGTTTTTGGCGTAATGCAACCAGTTTTGTCTCGGGCGACCGACTCGTTTTTTCCCATAAGAAACTCTGAGTGTAGAATAGGGCTGGAAATTTGGCGCATAGGATCGTCGTGGCTAGCCCTGCATGACCCAATGATTTGGAGTTCCTACAGAGATACGATTGGCTGAATAATTCAAACTCACGTCGGTCGCCTCGGTTTGGATATGCCAGCGCTGTGTGTCTATTCAGAACCTCTGTATTTGTGTTTCTTCTGTCTATAGATGTTGACGGAACCTTGAGGATTTTCCTCAAGCACCGTAGTTGGAAGGCATCAATTTTCTTCAGCATGGCGTCGGTGAGGTGTATAGTTTCAAGTCCGTATAGCAATGTTGATCGAACAACAGCATCAAAAATAAGCAGTTGCCATTTCACGTTCGCATTTTTGTTGCTTTCCAGCGCGGCAGCAACTTGAACCAGGTTTGTCTTACTTCTTGCATATGGTTCAAGATTTCGTGTCGAATCTTCGCTTCCTTGTTAATTTCGTTGCCTGAATAAGTCGCTTCGAACTTCTTGGGTAATGGTTCGAGGTTTTGAAAATAGACCAAACCATCATTGTTCCTTAGTATCGCAACACACTCGTCTTTGTTTAGCCGCAGTCCGTATTTGCAGGAGATAGCTTCCGTGAGCTTCAACAACTCATTTAGTGCCCTGTTGTCAGTAGAAAAGAGGATGGTATCATCTGCATAGTAAACTAAATCAAAATCCAGATTTGGGACTCTGCCATTGTGTACCCATCGACTGTTTTTGGAGCGAATCTCAAAATCCACGCACGACATCACAATAACAAACAAATAAGGGGAAAGGGGGCACCCTTGCCTGATGCCAGAAGATTGGTATTTGACCTGGGATGATCCAAACGCATCTTTCACGAAAAATGTTGGCCTTTTATAGCAGTCTTGAATGATATTACAATAATGTTGACTAAAGCCCATTTGTTGTAAAGCAACAATTAGTTCATCGCGCCGCACTTTATCGAAAGTTTTTCCCAATCTAAAAGGGCTAGACTCAATCGGGCACTTTTGACTCGGCGTAGTCTTGGAGCCTGGGAATGATATATATTGCATGGGATGTTGATCTCTGAGGCCGAAATCCGTACTGTGTGTTGGATAAAGCATCAATAATAGCATTCTGCATTCTTTGGCGTATCATGATCGTATATACTTTGTAAAGGCTACTCAGAAGAGAAATGGGCCTATAATTGGCAGCGTTGTCAGTATCTCCTTGTTTGCTCTTCCTTGCGCCAATAACCAACAAGGTTCATCAAGAATCTGATTCTCAGGCCCTCAAAGTGGCACGGTATTGATGTCTGCCATGTTGCTGTCCGTTCGTACTTGCACCATATTGAAATCGTTCCTTTTTCTGAATCCACAGCAACTTTCCATCTAAACGTCTCACTTTCCCAACTCCTCTTTTTCTCACAAGTTGGAACGAACTTGAAGAATCTGTGAAGATGTAATGGTCCACCTTTGTCCCAAGCGCAAATTCAAGAACTGAGCGAACATAGATACCATCTGACGCTGAGGAAATTAGTGCGCCAGGCCCCAAATCCATTGGAGTCCTCCACGCTTTCACAACGAAGCTAACAACCCATGAGCTTGATGCACCTGGTCTTTTGTTGTCTTTTGTTGTGTAGTTGCCAAGTCCATGTCAAAGCTCTCATCGGGCTTATCACGAATCTCTTTCAAGTCCCTCATGTAAGCCTCATCCACTGAGCTCAAGCACTTCTCAACTGTCCATGACCACTCTCTGAAGGCTTTGATCTCTTCTTCTTGTGACTTGCGATCAAAAGGATTGGGCTTTGTAACCAACTTTGACCAATCCGTCGCAGTTGCTTTCTTTTTTCAACTGCTTTCTTCGCTGCCTCAGCTGCTGATGCTGCTGCTGCTGTACTCTGTGCTATAACTTGAAGGATTTCTCTGATCTCATCCATCTCTCCACAACAACGTCCTTCTGACACTATGTACGGGGGGTACAGAGTGCAGCTCACAACAATCTATCACCAGTCCAGCTATTTGGGTTCCAAAGGCCTCAAATCTATGGCTCGAAAACTCTCCCGGGATCCTAGGGACCTAGGGGCTTTTCTCTGGAGCTAAAAGGGGTTACCCTTATCCCTGCTCCGCTACCATGCGAACTTTTCTGTGAATGCAAACGGGCTGCGAGCGGGTCAAAACTAAAATGCAATACTGTACATACTACATCTGATCTATACACTGAAACTTCTTCCCAATATATAATATATCTAGACTCAGCGCCAAAGTCACAAACTTCTGGGGAAGTCATCCAATTATCACCCAATCTGTGTCTGCGTTCTTGCACGTACTTCATCCTACTCTTTGCTCACCAGATCGCATCATTAGGTCACATCAGGGTTGCAGTATCAATGCATTTACATTGTGCTCTTACTTTTGCACGGCTTGATGGAAATGTTGCTTAAATCATCAGAACGGCACCATTCTTTTGGCAGTTGGAGCACCTTTTCAATGGATGCTTTCTGCAGCAGGAAGGCAAAACAGTCCAGAATTGCAGAACTAGGGATGTCAGAACACCAGGGAGCAGCGACACCCTCTCAAGATGTTTCAAGCAGGAGAGAAATGAAACAGGTCATGAGATGTCAAGAAATTGCTTGGCAGGTTGCTCAAAGTGTGCTGCTGTGTCCATTTCTCTGTGCCCTCTTTCAGGTGGGTGTGTGTGTGTGCCAGTCCAAGGGGTCATGAAAAGAAATCGCATCCCGTTCATACTATGATTGCATGAACGGGCGCTGGCCACCAAACAATGCGCCATCGACAACCCGCACTCGCTTTTCCGCCAGTTCACCCCGGACACAGTCGTGACCCCCCCATGCAGTCTCCCACACACACACACACTTGTAGAAATGCGTACTGGTTTGGTTGCGGTTTGCCACACGCCAGCCTAAGTGAAAAACCTAAGGGTCCAAGTAAAACAGCACGAGAAACCTATAACTCCTTCAAGTTCAACCACAAGTTCCAAAACTCTTCGAGTTCAAAAGCTCTCCAAGCGCAAATCTCAAGACATGGAAAGAAAGCAAAAATCGACGAGCGCACATCTGCAGACCTGAATCATCCTGCAACAGCCTGAGGACCTCTACGATTGGATGGAGAGTGGCTAAAACATTCACAACTCAGATGCAGGTACGTCCAGCCGGCCAAGCTGGATATCCCATTTCACTGGTAGCTTCGTTGGACACAGT
>CAXAMN010021284.1:0-32277 GCA_963970005.1 Durusdinium trenchii | reverse complement strand
AGAAGAAACAATCCAAAAGGAACCTTGTGACTCCAAAGGTTACACACACACCAAAATGCTGCGTGCCGCAGCAGCTTCCACCATCTTCATCCATCACACAGAACACATGAAACAGAAAACTGTTCCAAATCATCACTCCCCTATTGTGAACAGATGACAAGTGGCAGCTACAATCGAATCCTCTTGCACGGAAAAGTTCCGAGAAAGAAGAACCCAAAACATGTCCCTCAATAGCAGATCCGATGAATTTCCAGTTTTTTTTGTGACTGATAGAACTGCGAAGATCCTAGTCTTAGAGTTGCTCGTCCGCCCCAAGTCTATTTATTGGACCAAACTCCTCCGCCTTTGAAGGGCCGGAGGGTGGCAGGGATCGCAATTCCAACCTTGGCAGGCACAGAAGTTGGAAGCTGAAAGCTAAAGTAGAAACCAGCAATATCATGTCATATACCCTCCAATTTGAAGCAAAACCAGCCGCCAAGAAAAGGCAATGCTAACAGCAATGCAATCAACACTGATGTGTGGTTCGCTGCAAGCTCCAAATAGAAGGCTGGGTCTCGCAAAAGAATCGCGTGATACCTTAGAACAGCACAGGGCAAGTTTCAGGGTTTCCCTGTCAATTCCATAGGCAAGCGAGTGAGTCAAGTATCGTCACTGTGGTTCCGTGGGGTAAAAATTGATGGTGCGAATCTCTTGTCGTTTGCCGTGGAACTGTCCAAAATCCACCCAACCGCCGGCAGGTGTTCCGCGAACCCTTCCACGAACCCAAACCCAGCTAATTTGTTGCCCCCGGTCAATCCCAAGGAACACTGGCAGCCAAAGCAATGCCAAAACGCCGACTGCATTCACAAGCAAGTTATCTGCAGCGAAGCAAAGGAACCCGAAGGTCACATCTTTCCTTGTATGTGTCGGGGTTTCTCCACTGTTGGCGCTCTTTTTCAAATCATCACATAGCAATGTATGGCAGTCTTCAACCACAAAAGCGATAAGGTCCACGACAAGTCACATCGTATCAAAGGAGTCTGAGAATACTGGGCAAATGCCAGTGATGGTCGCTTGGACGAACGCAGTCTTTGCAAAGTGTCTTCCGTTGGGCAACATGTAGGCTTTAAAGGCGGCCTCTTTTCGACTCCATGCATTCGGTTACGAAGCTTGCCTAGAACACACGGAAGTTGCAAGCCAAGCGCCAGCACCCAAGCTCCCAAGTGCACACAGCAGTGGCACTGTGCAGCGGCCAGCACCCAAGCTCCCAAGCGCACACTCAGCAGCGGCACCCGCACACAGCAGCAGCACCCTGCAGTGGCACAAGCACCCAAGTGCACACACCAGCGGCACCCTGCAGCGGCACCAGCACCCAAGCTTGCAGCACCCAATCTCCCCAAAAGGCAGCGGCACCCTGCAGCGGCACCAGCACCCCAACTCCCAAGCGCACGGCAGCGGCACCCTGCAGCGCCAGCACGCAAGCTCCCAAGCACACACACCAGCAGCACCCTACAGTGGCACAAGCGCACACAGCAGCGGCACCCTGCACTCAAGCTCCCAAGTGCACACAGCAGCGGCACCCAGACTCAAAAACGCACACATCCAGCTCTTCCTATAATTGAAGTAGGAACCCCAATAGCCCACGCTATCTGGAGAATAAACATTGATATGTTAGTGATTGGGCACATCCAGGACTGCACTTCAAACTTCATGGCCTAGTCTTTGGAACTGGTTTCCTCTAAAAACTCGATGTAACGGCTACCGGCTCTGGTGACGGTATAGTCTTGGTGCGTTTTCGTTGGGCAAACCCACATGTGACTTGATTTGCCCTATCAGGAACTCGTTCACTATTTCGAAGCATGAAGCGCCTGCAAGAGCACCCAAAGACACCCACATGCAAAAAGCCCAGTGTAGAACTCCCAAGCTAGGCCATGCTCCTGACTCAGCTGCTCTGTCAATATACTGACCATTGCTGCCTGAGCACCAAGCTGCCACTTGGACATAGCGAGAGTCACAGCGGGTTGTTGGGCAGAATGGCTAACCATTCCTTTCAAGTGGGTGGGTTTGTTCTTTCGACACCGCACGAGTTCTTTGCCGGGTGCTGGACCACATGACAAAATGACAAAGCTTGCAGTATAGGATTCACGACAGCAGGAAGCTGCGCAATAGCAGGTTAATCAAGTCAAAGGGAGTGAGATTCCACCTATGCCCTATGCTGAATGAATGAACTACAGGGAGAACTTATGTGCCCCTCAGCATTGTGCAGCGACAGAAAGCAAACTAGCGAGTAAATGGTGTTCCAGATTCTATTCTGTTCGCTTGCTTCACTTCACCTGGACAATGCAATCCCATGCTAACGTTGCTTTGTTTTCAACTGGCAGTCAAGACAATAACATTGGCCTAGTTCAGCTGAGAAGTCCGTGCATTCTAACAGCCAATTCCATCAACTAAGGATTACACCGTAAAGCACAGAATGTAGGTGAAGGCATACACCAGCATGACCAACTTTTTCTTACATTTATGCCACCAGCGTTTCTGGGAGATAGATAGTTCTGACGAGCGATCTCTTCTTCCATCCTTGGAGCTCAGGGCATCTTTGGTGCGCAAAGAACTCCAGGCTAGGCCAGAGCGTCATGTCACGTGCACATAAAACATATATATATATAACAATAAAACTAAACACACACAAGTCTAAATGCTTCAAGGCAAAAGCTCTTGCAGAAGCCCCTCTTTCCAAAGCTCAAAAACTCTGCTACCGAATCTCCTCTGGTACTCGCACTGCCAAGTCCTGACTCCCTTTCTCTTGCAGACTCTGTTTCTTTGGCGGACTCTCTTCTTGCTTTCGCCAGCGTTTGACGATGCCAGCAAGAACTAGCATCAGAGTCCCCAAAGCATTGGTCGTCCTTGCTCTCTCGCAAATGCATACTCCAATGATTCATGCATGATGTGCTTTATGGTGAGGACGATCACATCAAAACCAACCCTACTGCAACTATGTCAATTTGGCCTTCCAGCGAGGATTCACTTGAATGTGTTCTGTGACTTCTGCCTCAATTAATTGTTCGTTTTTGGAAAAAGAAACCGTCCGCCACACATTGACCAGAGCACCCTCTACGTTGAGTCAACTCGGTCAGTTAAGGACTGCTTGCAAGCTAGGTGGCAAGAACATACAAACCAGCACTGCCACGTACCTGGCCGCGAGATCAGAGACATGCTGGCAAGCTGTAGTACAAATCGATTTGGCCACCAATGAACAGCTTTCCACGGGGCCGCGATTCTGCTGAGTCTCAGTCTCAGTCTCAGTCTCTCACGAAAGGTTTGTGATGGCTACAACCTACAACCAGCCACTGGCAATGCAGCATAACAAAACCATGAGTGTTCAATCGCTGCCATGCCACATCCTTGCCCATCATCTATGCCCGGCCGAGGCGCCGAATGGTTCTTGTGGACAGGCCAGTCCACGTCTGCACAAGCTCCTGGGCGGACTCCAGGGCGGAGTCGACGGTGTCGTTGCCCGTCGCCATGGAGCGCCGAACGAGTTCTGGGCGGCTTTCGTCGGGGGTTCTCGTCCGACGAGTCGGGGCGCCTGGAGCCATAAGAAACCCAAGGAGTGATGGCAGAAGAATGATGGGTGGTCCAATGCATGCACTTTCATCGAATCCCCTCAATTCAAGCGGATTACCTACTTATGTTTGTTTGTCTTCCTGTGGAAAGAACTGGTCTCAATGTTTTACCTGGCCACTCGAGGTATATCAGCTCTACTGTTCCTCGGCCGAAGCACTTTGCACTGAAGTATATAGTCTCTTTTTGCATCAGCCATCGGAAGGGCAGGGGCACATTCAAACATTTTGGACATGTAAAAGTGGTCGAATCTTTCAAAGATGGGAACCCAAGGCTCGGATGCTCTGCAATGACAGTTCATGTTCCCGACGTTTTTCCACTCTGCCCTTCAGGTATCTGGAATGCGAGTTCTTGGAAGTTTTGTCTGAAATGATTTGCTGATTGTTCCGAGGCCTCCCCTTTGCCTCTCAATGTTCGAGTTCATACTAAGTTACAAAAAAGGACTTTGTAGGGTTTTGCTGTCTGCAGACCTTGCGCAACAGTGTCGCATGAAACCAATTTTCATATGTATGTTGCAGATCCTCTCTGTTGGCATCTCTCTTTTCCAAGCGAGCAAGTCTTCCTGAGAACTTGGATGGAAAAGGTTTAAGAAAAACGCAACCCTGAATTGATCAGGACAGTGTACAAGTGAATTTGGTTATAGATCGGTGCACTAGTCAAAGATTTGCTCTTTGTGCCAACTTTTTTGTACCACTGAGACGGCTCTTCGAAGTCCACTGCGAGAAAAAACTACAGTAAATGAAAATCCCACTGTTCAGCAAGAAAGCCCAGAGTTCCTTACTTTGTGTCCAAAACAATCCGGAGGGCACGCAAGGGTGTCAGCAGTTTCTACAGTAATTGGCACAGTAGTAGGAAATGATTGTTTGTGCAACGTAGTGTTGAATAGTTGGTTTGCTATCTGGTCTGCTATCTTGTGCGCTTGCAGAGTTGCCAACAACTGATTTGCTTAGTTCAGTCACAGGCTCGGACGCAGGGTCTTCCACGGATTCCACGGCAATCACGGAGCTTTGTCTTTTACTCTGGAGAGGAAAAAGGATTCTTGCTGATCACTTTCTGGGGTCAATTGGCATTCCTCGTTCTTTTCCAATGCCATATCTCCGATGTAAAGTTCTCTGCAGTCCACTTACAGTGGTGGTTGTAGCAGCTTTTCTTTTGGCTTGAACTTAGAATACCTTTAACCTGCAGCGATACTAATTTTTGTTCAATGTGTTTTTGGTTGTGTTTCTTCTTTTTGTTCTATGCTCTAATTGTTTGGTTTGCTCTTTCCGCTGTGTCTGCTCTTTGTGTTCCTTCTGCTCTACCTTTTCATTAGCATTTCCATGCCTGTGTTGAGCACCAGTCATCCTTCGACTGCCTTGGGAACATTTAACATGGGACGATTTGTTCACTCTCGTGTTTTTCTTCTTCAATGTGTCAGCGGTACCTTGTTCAGGACTATTGTGATAGTACTGTGACCATGAATTGTAGGAGAAATATCTTCATGTACCGGCATATCAACACTGCTATGATCTTGACCTTCTTTTCATTCCTGTCCAATAAACATGATCGAATTAGACATGCAATCATCCTCTGCAATAGACGATGGTGTATATTGTGTTCCTGCACTTCTGCCTGGACGATACTTGTCCCGTGGGAACTGTCTATTGTGAAAGTATTGGCCCATTACAACTTTGATTCCAGATAGGAAATTTTTGTGGAAAAAGTCTTTCAATGTGCTGCCTGGCGGGACAAATACAAGCAAGTTCAAAAATGATTGGACACAAATATGCAGACAACTACTTTGACTGACCATCCATCTTCCTTTCTCAAACCTCCGCTGTCTGATTGCAAAGGACTGGTTTGGGTTCTAACTTATACATATATATATGTGTAAATGGAAAATGCAATTCTGACATTCATCAATTCTCATGTCAAGCTTAAAGGCCACAGCACAAGAAAAATGCCAGCATAGACGCCAAACAGTTTCTGTTTTTTTTTGCATCAACTTGTTGAATTCCAATGGGTAACGATGTTTCAATAGCCTCCAGCTGCTTAGGAACAATTGTTTCTGATTCCCTGGTCACATGCACAACAACGAGAAGATGTACGATGTCATGAGATTATCCAAGGATGATATAAAACTCGAAACGTTTCTTGCTGTTGTTGCATTCATAGTCACATGAAAACAAGCACGAAAGAACAGCAGGAACACAAGGACACAAGGCTCACCAACAACGCTGCAGAACGCGGAAAGAAGTGTAGAAAAGGACAGGTTCAGAACATGCAGAAAAGTCTGTTGCAAACCAAACTCTTTGCAAGGCGGCCGCAAAGGTTTTAGTTGGTCAGCCATTTCAACGGAGCTTGGATTTGGTTCAAACTGTTGATTTGTTTGGTTGCAATGTTTTTCTGCAGTTGCATTTTTCTCTTTCGGTGCTATGCTGCCTTCGGGTTTTTTTTTGAAGTGTTCATCGCAGTGCAAGCAAAACGCAAGCACGCGAACTCGCAAGCATGCAACCAACAACCAAGCAACCAACAAGCAAACGACCAACCAACCACCCAAGCAAAAAACAAGCGCACGCAACCATCCAAACAACACGAAAGCTGACCAAACACAAAAGTAAAACACCGTTTTTATTGGTTGGGTCGGTCGAAAATGCTTGCCCAAGAGTCAGCTCATCCTTTGGTCCGCTTTTTAAAATCTTAAAGTTGGATCCGCATAAAAAAACCACATTGACAAAGACAAGATGTGATCGGAAAAAGTCAAGCCAACATTATTTGTTCAACCTCTTTCCACTTTTTTTCCTGTTGTTGGAGTTGCGCCAAGAACCAACAGCACGCAAACAAGAGTTCACACCAGCCAAAATGCAGTGTGCCCATTTTTTTTGCACGAGTCGAGGCGCTATGTGTGCAGGTTGTGCACAAGTCACCTTAAGCTAGTAAAAGAAAGAGAAGTGAACCGGCCAGCAACCCGAAACCGAAGCAACCAAAAAAACCCCCTAAACAAAGCAACAAAGAAACAACAAAACACCCCACCAAAACGCTGGCTAGGTTCATATCTCAGGATGGCTGAGTCAGCCTGAAGAGCGGTGAAACAGGATGTGGCCTGGGGCAATGAATTCATCCCTTGCGCTCAGTACGTCATCATCAGGTTCTTGTGCTTCGTTTACCAACGAAGTAAAATCACCAATGTTGCACAGTCGGAAGGTTGCTAGATCAATTTGCATTGACATGGAGGGCAATCAAGACAGCAGCATTCCGCTATCATGCTCACAATGTTCCAGAGAGGTATGGATCATACGAGACATTTCGACTCAGGGAAAACAGCTGGATCAGCAATCGAAAACTACAAATCGTCGAAAGGAAGAGCCAGCGGAGCCATGTAGTCGAGAGAGTGGAGGTGCGAGCAAATGGCCCCCCCCCCCAGAGGGAGGGGGAGTAGCAGAGGTGCCCATCCACGATGCGACGGTGACTCCAAAAACAGCTTTGCAACAGGGAGTCACAGAAAGGCAGATAGTTTTCACAGCTCACCAAGAGCCGAGTTGGGCAGTCGACTGGCGCAATCATAGTGGGGGTCATCCGGCGCCTTGCAAGTGCGCCTCCTATGTGCAATCATTTGCATTCATGAAACGTGCAGGCCCTTGAACTACGTGAAACAAAGTGAAACACCGTTATCCTAGGTTCTGTGCGCTGTACAGGCTGTACATTCTGTACTCATCCAGGACTACCACTAGGGTGCCACAAGGTGGCTTGCTCATGTTTTGGTCAGGACCAGCACATGGGTGCAAGCCTGAGCTCTTTGCATAGCTTAGCAAAGCTAGTGTGGTCCTTGCGCAGTTCCTCATAGAAGTCATCAGCCCACATGTCGCAACCGCTATTGGTGTTTGGCGGAAGGAAGTGAATCCATTTTGGTCTGTCCAATTGTCCACATTCGTCAAAGGCATTAGCCTCAGCGTATGGCCCCCTCCCGGTCTTTCTTTTTCCGGTTTTGTGGAATGTGCAAAGTTGCTTGCAGCCCGCAAAGGCTCGTCGAGCAATATACAGCAAGGTTGGTGGGGTACGCACCTCTCGTAGCGAAGTGCATTTGAGAAAAGCTTCTCGTCCTATCCTTCGTAACTTGCTGGAAAGACTGAGCTGTTGTAAATGTAAACAGTGTGCAAAGGTGGACCCCAATATCTCACTTATTTCTGTTCGAGGGAGGTCGACTAACTGGAGCTGCATGCAGCGCTCACAGGCCGCAGGTCCAATCCATGGTAGGGAGAGCGAGACGATCCCAGCCTCCAAGAAACAGCACTCAGGCAAGCATCTTGTCAAATTTGTCAAATTTGTGGGGTCATACTCAGTTTTTTCGAAATTGAGTTGTCGCAATGCAGTACACTTCTCAAAGGCCCGTGGCCGAAATTGCGCCTGTGGGGCGAATTGATTGGTTGTGTCACTGGTGGCTCCTATCTGTGTTAGGGAGCAGCATTCCTCAAAAACCTTGATCCCGAATTGCTTGCACCTTTTCTTTTGCACGAGTCGAGGCGCTATGTGTGCAGGTTATGCACAAGTCACCTTAGGCTAGTAAAAGAAGTGAACCGGCCAGCAAACCGAAACGGAAAACAACCGAAAAAGCCCCCGAAAACAAAGCAACAAAGAAACAACAAGAAACCCATCTCAGGATGGCTGAGTCAGCTTGAAGAGCGGTGAAACAGGATGCGGCCTGGGGCAATGAATTCTTCCCTTGCGCTCAGTACGTCTTGCTCAGGTTCATGTGCTTCGTTTACCATCGAAGTAGGATCGCTGCCCTTTGACTGACAAAATCATCTGCATTCATGATACAAGGGCATTCGAACTGCCCGCCTTGCTTCAAACAAAAAGGAGGGCAATGTTGCACAATCGGAAGGCTGCTAGATCAAAGTTGTATGACATGAAGGCATTCAAGGACAGCGGCATTCCACTATCATGCTCACAAGGTTCGAGAGAGGTATGGACCCTACGAGACATTCCGACTCAGGGAAAACAGCTGGATCAGCAATCGAAAACTACAAATCGTCGAAAGGATGATCCAGCGGAGCCATGTAGTCGAGAAAATGGTGGGGCAAGCGAGCATGGCGAAGGCAGACACGAACCCCCTCCCTCCAGAGGGAGGGGGAGCAGCAGAGGTGCCTATCCACGATGCGACGGTGACTCCAAAAACAGCTTTGCCACAGGAATCACTCCCGAACTGCTTGCACCCAGAGGCCAAGACGGTCCGGAGTGCATAACTTCTCCGAAAAACTCCATTTTGTCGGCAGACTACTGTGTTCGGCAGCTGAACCACCTGGAGTCGCAGACAACTCCGCCAGGCAGCCTCCCCGGTGATGCGAATGCCTGCTTCCACCTGCACATGCCTGACTTCTGTGTTGTGCGAAAATGCATGTGGCAGCATCCTGCCCGCACTGTTAGATGGGACCCGAATGGCTTTGACCCTGCTCTTCAGCTGCCCATTGTGTTCCACCTCAGTGAAGCTCTGACGAACAATCAAGTTGAAGCAGTTGTTGTCGCGCAGAGTCCCAAATGGGGTCAGCAAACATTTTGCGGGTGTCTCTGTGGACAAAGTCAAGCTCGCAACCAAAGGTGCTGCTCTCTCCGATGAAGGGGTCAGCACTGCATTTTCGAACTCATTGAGCCTGTCAAATTCCTGCAATTCTATAGTCAATTGGATTTCTTCTCCAGCGAAGGTGATCAGGATGAGATGCAGCACCAGCGATCTTTCTTCACTCACTGGGGAGCTGCATAGGGACATAGCATCTTCAACCATCATCCACCGTCCTATCGTGGGCTTGAGCCTGAAAGCACAGCCAGTTGTGTGAGGGTGGTCACCGAGAATCAAGAAAACATGAAGCTGCGACAGTCGTACTTAGGGACGGCAACATGGGCAGCCGCCCTACTGCGTTCTTTTTCGAAGCCAGATTATTTTTCGGCAGAC
This sequence comes from Durusdinium trenchii, assembly GCA_963970005.1. Taxonomy (NCBI): domain Eukaryota; class Dinophyceae; order Suessiales; family Symbiodiniaceae; genus Durusdinium; species Durusdinium trenchii. The sequence continues at coordinate 22,751 of CAXAMN010021284.1, read as the reverse complement.
GATTATACGCAGCACTTGTACATGATTCTTGGGCGCGCTCAAGCTCTCGAGTATTCCTTATTTCGCAAATTGCCGGAGACGCCAGAAGGCGATATTGATTTTTCGATCTTTGAGACTGGTCCACCTGCGTATTTTGCCGAGTTTTTGGATCGACTGGAGGACTCTGATGTGCTTGTTGGCTTGTTTAATGTGCTATGTTGGATATCCACGGACTGATTCACCCTGCTCGAGTGATAAGATATGAAATAGCATTCCATCCGCACGCGCGTGTGTCGATCTTGTATCATTGTTTGCAGGAGGTTGCGCTTTTGTCTCGCTCCGCCATCGAAGAAGCTCGCAGACATCTGCCTGGTTTTCCAGCCGCGGAACACCCACCGCGACCGACCCGCAGAACACCAGAGGGTCGCTTTCAGTACGTCCCAGGGGCTTGGACGGCGGCTACGAGGGCGAGTGTAGTGACTGAGCACAACCAGGACCACCTCGACACCCCCCGGCGAGTGCACCGGCAAGCAAGGCCCACGGGCGTAGCCCTGTGGGTACCTCCGTCGGAGCGTGCCGTGGGCTCGTGGTCCTCGTGGTACCCAAGCAGCGAATGGCAGCTCACCACGGATCAGCAGACTGAAGCTGCGCGGCATTCACGGGAACCGTGTCCCCAAGTGCAACCTGGTGGTTGGGAGCACCAAGATACCAGCCTTGCTCAAAGAGAGGAACAGATGCAACTTCTCTGGGCCCTGACGGATCAAACGGTGTCAACACCTCAGAGAGCACCTCAGAGAGACAGAGTGGGAGCTCCTAAATCAAGCGCACCGTCACAAAGAAAACAGCACAAAGAAATCGGGACCCGCCACACCCAACGCAGTTTCCGAAAAGCCCCTCGAGTCCGGGGAAGGCCAAGCCTGCGCAACCTGCCCCACAACCTCAGGGAGCAAAGCAGGATAAGGCTGATGGAAACGACGAATTCAGCCCGCCATTACGGCCAGGAGCGCACAGAAAGAAATGCCCTGTTCAATAGCCACCTGGGTGTGTCCTTTGTTCTCGTCATAGCCAGCCTTCCTGTAAGAACTGGAGTAGGAATCTGGGCAAACAATCGTAGACTCATGAGAAACTACACGTATCATGTGTGAATGTCAGGGTGCCATGCAGCTAGAGGACTGTAGCATTGGCTCAATGGTCAGCTTGGCTCCTGGGTGGGATTGAGCGTTAGTTGCTGCGACGGAACCCGTCCAGCTCGATGGCGACGAGCAAATCGATGTCACACCATATGTTCGCTTCGAGACAGGATTCCAAGATATAGATTGTGGGGTCCTTGACGCTGAAGTCTCCTTCCAGCAAGAAGGTCACCCAGTCAACATGTACCTTTTGCACTACTTTGCGCTCACTGAACATTACGACAAAAATGGCACTCCGGTTGCAGGGTGGATGGAACAATTCTCATTCCCCAGGGGCGCACGATCAACCTTTTCATGCAACAATGCCTGGCCATCAACGGTAAGGGAATCAGTGTCTGCGGGCCCAACAAAGGACTCCGTCGGCGGCTTATTTTTCATGCGCTGTACCATGAACGGTCGCTCCTAGATGCCTTTGATTCTAAGGTTGCGAGCCTAACCAGAGATCCACTGGGGAGCCCACACACCACGTGGTACTGGGCGTGCCCACAAGGAATAACCCCCCGACAGGCTGGCTGCTGGGTCCAGCGAGACCGCTCAAGGCAGGCCTTTGAATTCCCACCCGCTGCCACTGGATCCCAAGATCCGGGGCAAGGGTATCCGGCTCCTCCTGCTCCACCTGCCTATAGGCAAATGGCAAGAGAGCACCACCAGTTGGATACGGCGATGTTCCAGCGTGTGCAAGCCATGATAGCTTCCCTGCAGGCACTTGATCCCCTGCTCCCCCTGGTCCCGACAGAGATCCAGCGCGTGATGTTGGAGTCAGCTGGCGACTTACATGCTGAGCTCAATGGGCTCTTGTTTACAGCCTTTTTGTTTGCCAGCATACATCCTAATGCGGACGACTACGATGTTGGATGAACTGTTTGGGCATGGAAAAAGGTTACAAGACAACTGTGCATTGCTAGCAAATCGTTCCCGGCAAATTTTGACAGTTGTCTCATCGCTTTCGATGGTAGAGAAGTACAAGATCCCTTTTTGTGTCGCTTGGTTGGAGCTGATTCTTTGCGTGCAACGCCCCTCTCAACACGGGGTAAGGTGCAGGATAGGAGGCATAATTCTCAACATAACTACAGAGTGTGTCATCAGACTCATGCAGTATCCCTCTCTTGCGCCACTGTTCATGCAGCATACAACATCACGCGCGTCTCGAAACAGTGAAAGGTAGGCAAATTACTGATATTCCATGCACACCTTTGCCTGTACTTTGCCATGTGGGGGTGGTTTTGTGCACTCACTTCGACGCTGCAGCTCCTTTGGCTCACAGCCAATGCCACTTCTCTTGGAACCTTTGCATGTTTTTGCAGTAGACGTGCAGTCCACCCAAGTGGAGGGCACCTAGAGACGTGATTTCCATCCATTTGCGGCTTGCAGCAACAATCGGCCGTAGTTACTTCCGGTCACCGCGTTCTATGCGCAACAGCTCGCACCCAACCCAAGTTGGGGGCTTGCCATTCGAGCATTGTCTGTCGTTGTCTGTCTAGTGTTTGTCCACTATGTCCTGGCAGGACACGGTACCCTTTGATGCATGGGCAGTCAGCAATGACGATGATACGAATGACATGCAAGATAATGAGCTAGATCTCACGGACTGCTTCGATGATGCTAGTGCTCCAGCCACGCCCTATATCCAGTCTGGCACTGGATGGATCACGCAGGCCAAAGCACACATGTTCATCCTTGGCTGCAAGAAGTCCGTTAATGAAGTATATGCACAAACCTATCGAGCACTCGATGCCCCTAACAGAGTCGAACCATACCTTGGCATGGACCGATCCCTAGGGCCGTGTCGAGTCGAAGATGTCAGGTCTCAGCCAGTCGACAGGGATGATGGTTATGAGACCATGGATCGGTCTGGGCAGGGCCCCAAGTACACTGAGGTCGTTCGCTGTCTTTTGCAATATGAAGACCGCATCAACCGTAATGACATGGTTTACCTCATAGTTGATAATAGAAACCCTGCTGATGTCCCACACTGGCCTGCCTCACGATGCAAGTTGGTAGGACCGCATAAGGAAAAGACTGATGTCCTGTGGGTCACTGCCAATCACCAAAATGGGCTCCGGGACGTCCCGTACTATTGGGCGGGTGTTTTCGTGCTCGAAGTTGCCAGGTTCCTTTAACCCTCGGCAGCACTTCGGCCTGGTCGACAATGACTGTGTACCGGTCACACTGTTTGAGATGCCTGACCTAGTTGCCTTAGCCACCAGTCAACTTCAGTGGCTAATCTAGTTGGGCTAGCACCAGATGATCAGAAGCACGCAGATAAGGTAGGCCTCCTCTTAGTTACAGAAGCGCACTTGGAATGCAGGTCTTGTCATTTCGTTGGGAAGTCAGGGCCGGCCAAGTCCAATCACCCAGTACTCCACTGCCGAGACACCAGCAGATGACCTTGCAGACTGTCGTTCCGAGCTACTGGCCATGGCCCAACCTCCTGAAAACCCAACTGGTGCCTCCTAGGGAGAACAATGTTCACCCCATTGGTGGGAGTGCCAATGGAAAACTCCAACCTGGTCATAGTGTGGGCCTTCTATGGCATCTATATGTGCAAGACATTCTGGCCAAGGCCTGTGATGCCCACCAACTCGCCCGCAATGGCAGCGGAGCTGCACCCGCTCCGTTGGCCTAAGAAAGCCCACCCTGGTGCCCTCTCCCAGGCTGGTAGGGAGCGTGCGCCCTGGCTCACTCGCTGGGCTCGTGCCACGTTCGAACAAGGGTGTCTCTCTGCGCTGCCCCACCTTGAAGGTCCATGTGAAGCCCTTTTCCCACCGGGAGAGCATTTGTTTCAGGCCAGCCGAATCCTGCTTGATCGTTTGCGACCTGTCATCTTCCATGCTTTTGCAAAGCGAAGCATGATGCACCGAAGGTCCTCGATCAACTTGCACAGCTCGGATGGAACCTTGTCCATTGCTCTGCTGGGAATGCAGCAGGTCCTGGTGGCGGACAAAGCTAATTGCCATGCAGGAAGCCCGGTCGCCCTTGCAGGCCCACTGATCAGAACTCCCAAGAGTCCGGGCACAGCGACCGACCTGGAGAAAAAGTTGCAGGCGCAGCTGCAGGCTCCACAACCAGCATGGCCAATCATGCTATTGCGTCACAACTGTGAGAGATGGCAAGAGCTTGCCCGGCAGCGCTGCTGCACAGACGCCGGAACACTTGCGACAAAGTAGCCACAACACCAGTGCTGAAGGGCTCTACTTCCCTCGCAAATGGGAGGTACGCGAAATGAGCCTGACAAGGGCCAGCAGAACCAAACCCAACCCCCAAAACCAAACACAACACCAAGCAAAACAACCAACAAACCAGAAACAAAAAGGGTCAGGCTCAAGTCCATACGAGTCTAAAGTGAAACGGGGCAATGAATTCATGTCCAGCCCCTCTCAGTGGAGGACGTCCAGGGCTAAACTGCGTTCTGATGCAATCTGCGTTTGGGCAGGAGTGTATTCCTTCAGCGGTGCACAGCGTGTGGAAATGCCAGAGCATACTGAAAGCGAAGGTGGGGTGCAATTCAGGTTCGGCCAGGTCCATGCAAAGCAAAGCACTGCACAACTTGCGCGCAAAAAAACCTGGGAGGTCTCACCCAGAACGTGGCGGCAGCACTTCACCTCTGCGAAGCAAAACTTCAGCATACTCGCATCTTGGCTTGTTTCTGGTGCACTGATGTTGGTCGAAAGTCGGCAACTGGTGCATGAGCTTTGGCCTGGCGAGTCATCTTGAGAGTTCAGGCTTGGTACCTGGCCTTAACTTGTGCTCTTGCAGCAATTCCACTTGGCTGCAATTGAACTTGCACATGCTGCTGCAGCATCCAGGACATTTCGATCAAACAGAAGTCTCCGCAGCAGTGTGCCAGACAAGCGGAGGCACGAAAGGGTCTGCAAGCAGGTCACCGCCTCCCCCAGCCGGGGAGGCAGGAGCACTCAGGTAATTTGCAAGACCTGCATTGTTGGTTGTCAGCCAGTCTGCAAAAGGCACTGAGCCAATCAGGAGTTTTGTCAACGATTGGGTCAGTAGACGTCTCACAAACAGAAATCAGTGAGATTTTGGGGGCACCTTTGCACACTGCTCGCAACTGCAACAACTTCGGCTGGCCTAGGGACGAGCCAGAACACGAGTATGCTGAAGTTTTGCTTCGTAGTGATGTGCTATTGCCACATTCTGGGTCACTGTGTGACTCCTTAGTATCTTTGCGCGCACGCATTCTTTGACACAAGTTGTGCAGCGCCTTGCTTTGCATGGACCCAGCCGAACCTGCAGTGCACCCCATTCTCGCGTTCAGTATGCTCAGGCATTTCCACACGCAGTGCACTGCTGAAGGAACACATTCCTGCCCAAACGCAGATTGCATCAAAATGCAAGTTTGCCCTGGACGTCCTCCACTGAGAGCAGCTGGATATGAATTCATTGCCCCGTTTCACCTCTGTTGGTCCTCGGATCTGCACCTTTTTTGGACTCGTACGGACTTGAACCTGACCCTTGGTTCTGGCTTGTTGGTTGTTTTGGTTGGTGTTGGTTTTGTGTTTGGTTTGGTGCTGCTGGTCTCCAGCATGGGTCATTGAGACTTGGAAACCAGTAGGTGGGTGCAAATTTACAGGCTACTTCTCCGGAGTAGCTGGGAACAGTGCTTTGCGCTTCTGCCTGCACTAAAGTGGCGGGCGATTCGTCCGCAAGCGACTGAACTCTTTCCAGCGCAACTGCAGGGGGACAGCCTTAGCTGTCTTCCGGCAGAGGACGGTGATGCAGACGTGGAGTCAGTTTCCACGCCCTCGTCTGACACTTCTGCCAGAAGGGCAGATAGACTCACTAAAGCAATCGATCGAGACTCGACGCAGGGTAGTCAGGCACCTGACCCTAGTCCATGCATCCCCTGTCCGCAACGGCTGTCTCCTCCCCTCTTTGCGCCCTGGAGTCAAGTCGCCAAGCTACGAGGGGTTGTTGCACTCCACAAGGACATTGAAGCATGTCCGTATGAACAACTGCAAGCAGCTCTGGCTCACCCCAAGTGTCTTGTCCCGGAAGAAAAAGAGCAGTTTCTACAAGCCCACAATGACTTGCTTTGTCAACTCCAAGGCTCGTTCATGCCCTTGGAAGGTATTGCACCACAAGTGTTTGAAGCCATCTACCAGCGTCAGCAGGGTGAAATTCTATGGGTCACTGTCCTGTGGATGATTGCACGACTCAACGAGTACTGGATCGGTTATGACATCCCACCCTTACCCTCAGTATTTCAGATCAATTGTGGTGGTCTTGGGGGCGGAGCCCTTGAAGGGGATGTCCCCCCGCACTTCCATTGCATGTGTCCGCCTGTGGGGAAAGTCAAGTCTACGGGCCGTCACTCTCCCCCGCAGATGTCGCTGAAGATCAGGAGTGTGGTGTTGCCTATGGCTGGTCGACAGGGGTGCATGAAGTCGCCACCCTCTTCTCGCTCACGCAGAACCCTTGCCAGAAATGGGAAGCAGCATGTGCTACAAGCAGCCCGGCTGCTCCCAGCTCACCGACGGCTGCCACACCAGGCCTTTCTCAGTGGTCTTTGGTGGAAACTACTTTCGCTACAGCCGCTTCGACTTATTGCCTACTTGCCAGTGCTTGGGTGTCTTCGGCCGGCTGAGCAGGAAGATCCCACCCACTTTACGGTGAATGGCTTTAGTGCAGGCAGCTGCACTGGAGCAGTGATTGCCTTAGCAATTCGTTGCCTCTGGCCAGCCAGTCAGATCACAGCGCGCCTAGGCGCCATCATTGCAATGCCGAAGAGTGTATTAGCGGCACTCGTTGCCACTGCAGAGCCTAACAGGCGCAACTACCATCTTGTCCATGCTGCTGAAGATTGCTTGTGTGACTGGAAGCCGACAGATAACGAGCTTGACATGTTGCAACGATCCCTGCACGTCACGTATGTAGAAGACTCTGCACGGTGGATGGGTAAGCACAAACACTGTTACTGGCACTGGCTACAGTGCCAGCTCCCTGCAGGCAAAGTCAGTCTGGTTACTCTGAAACTCACGCACCCCGCTGTTGTTCCTCGCCGTGATCGAATCGCTGCCCCCATGCGTTTGGCCTCCTGGATTCGCTTTGAAACTGTAATGACAAGCGATGATTGGGAAGGAGCTACAGCTTGTTGGTGTCCAACCTCCACCGACCCGACAAAGAATTGCTTACGCTGCTGCAAATGGAAGAAGCGCAGGCTCTGCTGCTGAAAAACTTTCGGGTCGGCAAAGGCAATCCAAGTGCGTGTGCCCAATGGCTGACGGAGATGGCACCACGAGACCTCTTGGCACCGATCCCGTTCCGGGAAGTGTTTGTCATCCTAGCCCTATTTCTTCCGCAGCTTACCTTTGTCGAAGAAGCAACCACAAGACAGGAACTATGGAGTAGTCCCACTGTTCGAAAGTTTGGCCTCTTCGTGGACATCACACCAACAGCTACCGGGTTGCAGGGCATGCATGAATTCGCATTGCCTTTCCAAGACAGGAACTATGGAGTGGTCCCACTGTTCGAAAGTTTGGCCTCTTCGTGGACATCACACCAACAGCTACCGGGTTGCAGGGCATGCGTGAATTCGCATTGCCTTTCCTTCGTGGTCACAAATGGCTATCTTTTGCCCAGCGCACTTCCAGAGCTGTAATTTTGACCAACTAGCGAGCAGTCCCTCCAGTACGGTCCATATGGGCTCGCAGGCTGGGAAGGCCTATCGACTGGTTCTGGAGGAGCACGGCACGTGCTATTCAGCCTTAGCACTTCTGCTTGCCTTTGTGACTCCCTCGCGGAAGCGAAAAGGAAAGGAATCGCCAAGTGAGAAGCTCCGGCGATTGAGCAGCCCTCGGCACTGGGACGTTGCCTTACAGTAGTACCGTTCCCGGAAGATTTTGCGCCGCTGCCCGCGCCAACCGAAACCGGACTAGCGTGCCCAGCACCATGGGCCTTCCCACCCAGCCTAAGTGCGCTAGAACCTAGAGCAAATGAGTTCCCGGGTGTTGGCAATTGCGGAAGCGGGAGACACTGTCACTGCTGACCACCTGCTGCAAATGGCCAGCCTAGCGGCAGAACACAAACCCACTGTGTTGGGCATCCCTGGCCAAGTGCCCATTCCGTATCAGCTTGAATGTGCAGTAGTCCTGCTGCAGAGCTTGCATGCCCTCTTCCAGTTGCTGACCACAGGCAGTACTCCACAGCACTGTCCTCAAGCGGTTGGTTTTGCTGTTGCCCTGGGCACAGCCGCCCGGCAAGATAATGGCCACATTGTCTCGATGGCCTCAAGCCTTGCGCTGGCTCTCCGATCTGGTTGATCTACTCTGGCAGTAGCAGTGGTAAATTTTTTTTCACGAGTACGGACGCCGTGTGGGCATGGTGCCCAGGTCATCGTTGAAGGAAGGGAAGAACAGATAGATGGTGGAGAAAGGAACGAAGGCCCCAAAACCAACCCAACACCAAAAACCCAAGCCCGCAGGCCGAAACTCCACCATCTTGTAGTCTTCCCTCTACACTAGGTGAAACGTGTGAAACTGAACTAGTGGCAATTAGTGGGCCTGAATTCGCAAAAGAAGAGGACTGCAGCGCAAGCTGTGTTCATGGAAAGCCGCCTAGGAGGCTTCAAACGGACTTTCCTTACCAAGTGCTGGTGACCAGCGGCCACACCACAGTGTGGCAAAACAAGGTCACTTTGCAGGTCAGGTGTCTCGCAATGCTCCAGCAGTGGTTGTAATCAGGCCAACCGAATGTGCGAAGAGCTAAGCAGCAATCCGTGGAAAAGACCATACTTGCAGCACTACCCGTTCAACCGGTGGCGCCTACCAGGCCAGTCGCATGCTGCCAGACAGAATACAAATACGGCGGCAATTCCTAGCGAGAGAAACCTGCAGCTAAGGGTGAACTGGGCACCACCTCCCCGAGGGGAGGCAGACCCAACACCCTTCGGCACTCAAAGGTGCCAAAAGGGGATGTCACTTGAGTCTGTGAGGCGCTGCGTAATGGCAAAAAGTGAGACGTGCGTGCAAGGCCCGTGTGAAACCTGTGAAACATTGAGCTTTTTCCACGAGTGCGGACGCCGTGTGGGCATGGTGCCCAGGTCATCGTTGAAGGAAGGGAAGAAAGGCAGATGGTGGAGAATGGAACGAAGACCCCAAAAAACCAACCCAAAACCAAACACCCAAGCCCGCAGGCCGACTCCACCATCTTGTAGTCTTCCCTATACACTAGGTGAAACGTGTGAAACAGAGACTAGTGACAACTAGTGGGCCTGAATTCGCAAAAGAAGGGGACTGCAGCGCAAGCTGTGTTCATGGAAAGCCGCCTAGAAGGCTTCAAACGGACTTTCCTTACCAAGTGTTGATGACCAGCGGCCACACCACAGTGTGGCAAAACAAGGTCACTTTGCAGGTCAGATGTCTCGCAATGCTCCAGCAGTGGTTGTAATCAGGCCAACCGAATGTACGAAGATCTAAGCAGCAATCCATGGAAAAGACCATACTTGTAGCACAACCCGTTCAACCGGTGGCGCATACAAGGTCAGTCACATGCTGCCAGACAGAATTCAATTACGGCGGCAATTCCTAGCGAGAGAAGCCTGCAGCTAAGGGTGAATCGGGCACCACCTCCCCGTGGGGAGGCAGACCCAACACCCTTCGGCGCACCACGGTGCCAAAAAGGGGGATGTCACTTGAGTCTGTGCGGCGCTGTTTAATGGCAAAAGGTGAGAGGTGCGTGCAAGGCCCGTGTGAAACCTGTGAAACATTGAGCTCTCCTAGCATGATATCTGTACCTCTTTGTACAAAATTGGAAATGTCGGACATCAACAGCGGGAACTAAGGTTCCCCCTGGGCATCCTTCATTGCCACTATCTACCACCCGCCGTGTAGGAACGCAGAACTAAGGTTCTCGCTCCTATCGGCTCACTTCGCAGCGGATGGCGAGAAGAGGTCATGGTTCTGCTTGGTGTCTGTGCATTTCGCTTGCCGCATATGCCTGGAAATCATCCTTTTCTAATGCTCAAAACTGACACTTGGCTCAACTCACCGCTCACGTCGCACTTGCTTCTCTCCTGGCTCCGAAGCATAGCTTCGCTGAGGCTGGTGCTAGATAGTTTGTGTCGCTCAAGGTCATTTGCGTTATAGGTCATCGAATGCTATGGTGTCGAAAACTTGCATCTCGGGGCGCCAACGTCCCGCAGCATTTGACACCTAAACCAGTGACCGACTGCTGTGTCTGGCAGGTGGACGATTTGCCGTTGTCGACATCACCGCCACGCCGAGACCCTTCTCTATCCGACAGCCTCTGGGCACTTACTCCGTGTATAACTGAGGGCAACTATGGTTAGTGACTCGTGTTGAGGAGTACTATTTCGCAGTTGCTGGCCTACTCCGGACCCGAGCTAAGGCTCGCACCCAGACCCTAACAAAATTGATATCAGGGCCACGACAGCTGTGGATGGAGGGATGATCCTCTATCCTAAGCCAGGGGTGTAGCCCATGTCTGGGATCATGTGCAGCCAGGGTGGCCATTTCATGGCCGGACAGATGGCAAAAGCATTTTCTTCAGCGTAAACCCCATGCCATCTGCGTGTTCCGGGCATTTTGACCAGCCTCCGAAGGGCAGCGCAGTCCAAGAAAGCCCTACTTCCAATATACTTGAGAGCCGGTGGAATGGCAAGCTCAACAAGGGCGGCACAGTTCATAAAGGCTTTAACTCGGATTGTATGGAGGGTTGTCGGTAGGAAGACTTCCCGAAGGCTAGTGCAGTGGCCAAAAGTGAATTCCGGAATTTCTTCAATCATGGTGTTACGGAGGTCAACACTGTTGAGCAGTCGACAACTGTCACAAGCGTGCGCTCCTATGGCTACAAAGTGCTTTGGGAGAACGAGCGTGTAGATGCCTGTAGAGCTGAGGCAGCCCGGAGCTAGCTCTCTGGTCCTGTCTTGCTGGGTTAACCCGTTCAATTCAGATCGGGGGGATGGAACCTCACTCACGGTGACCTCTGCAAGGTTGATGCACCCTTGGAAGAGGTATTGCCCGAAATTGGTTTCCCCGCTGAACACATTTACAGCTCCACCCGATGCATACACACGCTGCAAGGAACAACATTCTGAAAAGGCTTTGTAACCAAAGTCGCGACAACCCGGAGCCAAGACACTATTCAGGAGCTTGCAGTCCCGGAAGGCATTATCTGCAATGCCTACCACTGTGGCCGGCAGTTTGACGATGCGGAGTTGCCGGCAATCTTGCCACGCCTCTGCTCCTATGAGCCTGATCCCTGACTCGACGCTAACGTGTCGCAAGCGTGGCACACCTGCAAAGGCCCATTCTGGGACAGTTTCTTCTGAGTTCATTGGGACATGAACAGCTAAGGGGACTTGATCAATAGGATAACCACCGAGCTGTTCTTGTTCTCGCAGGGTAACACTACAGTCCCTGAAGACAATGGTATATTCTCTACCCTGCTGCAACTTATCCCAAATTGGGTCCTCTAGGTAGGTTTGCGTGGTGGTGTGTAAAAAGTCAATGACGCGCCCAAAAACTGGGAGGTCAGTGACCGAGGCCAGATAATCCATAACCTGGTCTTCTAAATCTGTAAATCGGTCGAACTTGGCGACACTAAGAGAGACCTGAAAGGTTACCCCCGAAAGCGTTGTCAGCAACAGGGGGCATTCCATGACTGGCTCCTTTTCGATGGGAGTGCTATTCATGGATGAACTGTCAAACTCTTTTTGCGGTAGGCTATTTGCTATCATTGCGCGAGCCACTGGTGTCCAGTCTGCGCGTGGGCTGTTCCTACGGCCGGGGCTGTGTCCTTAAGACAGATGCTAAGGCACCTCCCTTGAGCCTCTCATGGCCTGGCACAAAGCTAAGGGTACACATGGTTTAGCTCCTAGTCAGAGCGGTTGGCATGGCAATGTTCATGGCAGTGTAGCTCCGTAAAGTCTACCCTGGACTGGCATGATAGTGGCAATATTCGTGGCTGAGTTCCTCGTCAAAGGCATCAGAATCTGGTCCTTCCGCGGGGAGCAATTCTAGCCAATGAGGTTTTTCAAATTTGTCGCACATAAAAAAGGCATTGTGCTCTGCCTGCACCCACTGTTCAACGTCTCCCCAATCTAGGAGGGTAAACCGTTGCAGCTGCTCGCACCCGCAGAAGGCACGGTTGCCTATTTCACTGAGCTCTGTCGGGATGACAACTTCCTGCAGCACCACACAATTAAGGAAGGCTTCTTTTCCGATCTGTATGAGGCGAGGTGGAAGCCATATGCACTGCAACGCTACACAGTGGGCAAAGGTGGAAGAGAGCAGGGCTGTGATCTCTGTGCTCATGAGGTTGACTTCCACTAGACTTTTGCAATTTTCACAGGCCCTCGGCCCGATGTTGTGAAAGTCATGCGGCAAGCACAGCTGCTCAATGCCTGCTCCACAGAATGCGCCTTCAGGCAGTGCTCGTGGTTTATTCGTACGATCCGTGTTAAAGGTGACAGTTGCAAGCGTGAGGCAACTCTCAAAGGCATATCTGCCAAGCTGCGCGCCTGGTGCCAGGACGCTGCTGTCCTCTGAGTCGCACTTGACCCCAACGCTGCCTAGGGAACAGCACTCAGCGAACACCCTTTGTCCATAGTGGACACACCCTGGTGCAGCGACCTGACGCAGCACATAGCACCCCATGAAAGTCCCTTCCGCCAGACTGACGACCGAAATTGGAAGCTTGACAATCTGTAATTGCTGGCAACTCTGCCAGGCCGCAATTCCTATATGTTGGATGCCAGTTGCCACTTCTACGTGTCGGATTGATGGTGCCGCGTAGAAAGCTCTGTCTGCAATTTCCCCTCTCGGGTTGGCCGGGACACGAACAGCTTTGGGGTAGCTCTCCTTGCCGTCATCCTGGAACTGCCAGATGGAATGCCCATCTACCATGCAGGGACGAACAACAATTTGGAGCTGCGGTCGGTGCAAGAGCTCAGTGCGGAATGCCTCTGGCAGGGGTCGCTGCGTTTGGAGGTTGAGCAACTCTAATTCACAGCCAAAGACATCTAGCTCAGACACAGTCGGCAGAAAGCAGAGGATGTCATCTTCAAGCTCTGCTATATCCTCATAGTGGGTGAGGTTTGCTTGCATCGTATATTCCGCGCCAGCTACGGTAACCAACTCAAGGTTAACCTCAAAGCGATCTTGGGGGGGCGGCATTGCTATGTAGGTGCTTGGTTTGCTTGAGCCAAACAACTGTGGTACAGTAGGTGTGTCCTTTGTAAGGCCATAGTGGCAACTACGCCCCAATAGAGAAGGTGACTAAGGTCACCCATCTCATGGCGGAGGTTGCGCGACACGGAGGCTGTTGTGGTGTGTGGAGACTCCTGATGAGGACTACACTACTGCCACCACCCGTAGGACCACCCTGAGGGCGAAGGTGGGGGGGGGAGGCTTGCTGTGCCAGGAAGACCCTGCTGCAGTTGTGGAACTTCCTGCTTCAGTGCGGCGGGCTTTGTTACTTGGATCAGCGGTTTCCTGACTGTAGCCCATGTGATCCCTAAGTGCCTTCTTATGGCTCGCGAGTTGGAGCCTGAACGTGGGGTTCCTAGTGAGCCATCTGCAGAGCTCATCCCATTTCTCTTCGGAGTAGTGAGTCGTGCCATATTGGTTGTATGGACGATCTGCCATCTTCGGAGTGAGAGGATATCCTTTGCAGTAGTACACACTAAGGACAGGACTAGGGACCTTAGTCAAGCTGTAACGGGTAGATATCAGATTCCACCCTGTGCGGGACATGGCAATTCTGAGCCCGGAGGTCAACCATTGTGCTACCACTGTGCTTTCTGCGCCGTTGTCCCCTTGCTCGAAATTGCCTAGCGCCGTTGCTAGTCTAGTGTAGCCTATGCCAAAACTTCCATACCCCTTGGCAAAGGCATAGCTGGGTTCAGCATTCATGGCCTCGTCCTCTGTGGCTTCGTCTGCTTCGTCTGCCTGCGTTTCTGCCATTCCCACCGGCACTGGGAGAGCAAGTCGTGGCGACCGTTCTGCTGACCCGGTGTCGTCTGAGTCAGAGTCCTCTTCTGCTGGCTGATCAACTGTGGGATTTCTGGCTGTTGCCAGATCTCTCCACCCGGGGACTTCAATGCGCATTCGCAGTTGCAACAGGGAGGGGAAAGCGAAGGCTTGTCCCAAAGACGGGTCAAGGGCTCCACTAGAGTACGCTCTTTCGGCCCAGGGAGTATTCGGCATGCGGGGGTATCGATCATAAACACTGTCTTTGGTGTGCACTCCCACTACGATCAATGGGTTGTCTTCAGCCCCCTCTTCTTTTGGCCGATATCCAGAGCCCCCCTTCACCTCTACTGGCTTGAAGCCCTGTTGCTCCATGGCTGTGACCAGGTCAGGCAGGATCTTGACTGGTAGATAAACAAACAGGTCATTGGTAGGTAGCGTTTGTTCTCCATACTCCATCCCCCTGACGAAGGACATGATGACAGTGCGCATGAAGGTGAGGGCGTCTACATCTTTTTCTTTTGTGGTCTGCGATTTTCCTTCCCTAGCTTGGACTGCTCCTGTACCCTGATCTCTGTGTTGATTGTCAAAGGAACAGCACCTCGCAATGAAAGCTAGGAGGCCATATTGCCAGAAACGAGGGTTTGCATAGAGAGCAAGCTGCTTCTGTGGAATGAAAGGGCATGCTGGGTGCCCATTTTTTACGAAAGCAAAGAGATTAGACAGAGGGGCAGCGAAAGCTTCACTGATGAGGAGAAGATCGCCAATGTAGGCCTGGTTGATCTCATCTGGAATGTCTATAAACGAGGAGCCATGGAGAGCTTGCTCAGTCACTCTCCTCCAGAGGAACGTGCGGACAAGGCGGTTGATTTGCTTGCTGGAGACAGCAAGCCTCGCCATCGGCCATTCTCTAGGCAGGTCACTGTAGATCTGTATGGAGGGGAGCGGCACCTTTTGCCCGTGAGCTTCCCTGGTGGCTCCCGCTGCCTTTTGATAGTCGTACAAAATCTGCATGGCTCTCTGTTCGGATTCCAGCTGGAGATCAGTGGCGGCTGTGCCTCCGCGCTCTGCTTGCTCTTGATCACTGACAATATCAATTTCTGTCATGGCTTCTGGGCGCTCTTGCGCTGAGCCAGGGCAGTCAGGTGGCGTCTCTGGGTTTCTGCGCGCTGGGGTCTCCTGCCTTGGAGCGCTTCGACTGGCTAGATCATTTAGCGTGGCCGGCGGTTGCGCATGTTCTGGAACGCTGTCGAGCGGTTGCCTGGATGTTGAGGCAGGTGATTTGCGTGACTTTTTTGGTTGCGCTCTCCCAGTACGAGCCTTAGGCCCTGGTCTTCGCTTGATTGGGGACTCAGAGAAGTGCGACCCGGGGCTATCACTGGGATGGTTCACGTTCTGTGGGGGTATCACACGCCTTGCATCATCGCCAGCCGCCCGCCTGTCCACTTGCTCGGGACGTGGAACAGGAGAAACAGGACGATTGCTAAGGCAATCACCCGCTTCTGTGGAAGAGCTGCTGGCACTATCAGTATCTTCCATGTGGGCATCATCGTCCTCTGGTTTCTCTGTGCTCGGGATAGTGGGCGACTCAGATGGGGAGCTGTGGACCAGGACGACGTCTTGTGTGGCTTCCTCAGCCATTGCATCGTCTGTCTCTGCAGGAGAGGATGGCATCTGCCCTTCTTGAGCTGCATGTTCCTCATTGTCTGGGTCACGATCAGAGACAGAAAGGACTTCAGGCGGCGGACTTTGCTGAGGCCAGTAGCAGCCATGCACTAAAAGGCCTGGTCGCGATGGCAGGATGAGATCAGAGCCTATGGCATCCAAGACCGGCTGCGCTCTCCATGCATCGTAGAAGCACACACGGTGCAGAGCTTCGAAAGCGTAATCCTGTGCACTACGCTGCTCGCGCATACTCGGCGTCGGTTGATAGCGTAGGGAGCTTCCTACGCTGCATCGTCGCCCTGGGCCCGAGCTGTTGTGGAGGAGTCGCCAGTGTCCTGGCTGCTGCCCATCTGTTATGACTAGCCACTCTGGCTCAATCGAGGCATCTGCTGCATATCCATAGACGAGGTCATGCAGGACAGTGCCACCAGGCAGGTAGGGCCCTTCGACAAGGCTGTTAATTTCCGCTTTGGTTAGATGCGTAATTGTGGCTAAGACGAGGCGTAAGCGCCTAACCTTACCGTGATGGTGTTCTACGAGACAGACCGGCAGGGGGCCACACCACATAGGGTGAGGCAGGAGCGCCTGTTGGAAAAAGGTCGTGGCCTGTGCCACTTGTGTGACCGTAAGGTCCAGGGAGCCTACGATGTTGGGCTCTTTGTTACTGTCATAGGTATGTATCGTCTGGACACCATGCAGAAGGGCTGCTAGGACTTGCAGGGCCCCAGGCATCCCTTGCATATTTAATGGACATGCCAGGATGGTAAGGTCGGTGGCCCGGCTGTATGCTACATTCGCTCGAGTGAAGCACTCCTGGTCATAGTCCAGGTTGCGTCCTTCGCCACTGAGAAAGGTGGAATCCCCATGAATGACGATGCAATGCTTGGCCGTGGCTCCTGCTACCTTGACTGCTGTCTCTGCATTCGCCTTCTTACCGGCAATGTAGAAATAATTGCGTAGATTCGTGGCCCCTTCTCGGGTGGTTGTGAGGGCCAAGATGTCATCAGCTTCAGAGCCTGCTCTGGTAAGTTGGTCTTCAATATGCTGATACACCTGAACTGTGGGGTCATTTTTGGGATTTTGTTTTGCTTGCACATTGGGCGACGCATGGCACCAGTGGATGAATCGTAAGCCTGAGGCAATCTTGTGATCCTCTCGAATGGAGGTGGTGCCTATTTGCCAGGTGTCTCCCATTCGGCTGCATAACATGGGATACTGAATACCTATCAACGGCTCATACACTTCCTGGGCAACCCTTGCACTCGTCGGCAACATTAAGCTCCAGCAGTGTGGGTTTGCGACTCCCGATCTTTCAGCCGCAGTTTGCGCCTGGCGGAAGTCGAGTGGACTGTCTGGGCTGGTGGCTGCATATCCTAGACCTACCAACAGTCCTTCCGGGAGGTCCAGGTCCACTCTGGAGAGGTCTTTGTAGGTGGACTGTAGCTGACAGGCGAAGGGAGATGTGGCTTTGACCTTCTCTGGGCGAAACCAGCTGCTCCCCAGTGGCCTGTGACCCACTACTTTGGCCGTTTCTTCTAGGTCGCCAAGGCCAAAGCCTCGACTGTGCCGGAGGAGCATGTGGCAGACCCCTGGTATTTCATGCGGCATGTACCAGGTAGTGGGGGCTCGTAGCCCAAGGGGTGCTTTGAGTAGGAGTGTGCGATGAGCTCTCTGTCCATCGGCCACTCCACCTGGGCTCTGCTTGGGGTCACCCAGCAGCAGGCGAAAGAAAGGCTGCCGGGGGACTGCTGGCGCAAATCCAGATTTGAGGTCCATATCCTGCTGCGCCTCTTCACTGATAAGTAGGTCTACATTTTCCATATGGGTGTTGAGCGTTGAATGAGTCTGCCCTTTCTGATCCCAGACGAGCCCAGTTGTGACGATTACTACATGGCAGCCAGGGATGTATGACGCCGCGTCGCTTGCTCTCAAGTCATAGTCAGTGCAGGCTATGTTGGTTTCTGCCTCTTCTCTGCTGACAGGCCGTACGAAGTATCTCTGGTGATCTGATCCAAGGTCAAAGGCTGTGAGTAACTTGGCGATTGCCCGGCCTGCCGGATTCTCCTTGTGTACTACTGCAATCTTAAGGTGAGTGGTGAGGGCCAGCCAGGCAAGGAGAAAGGTCAGGGATCGGGTCTTGCCTGCACCAAATACTCCCGCTACTGCAAGGGTAGATCTGCCAGATCTGAGGGCAAGCGCGAGGCTGGCAGCCATCGACACTATGTGCCCGTTGTCATGTCGGGCGGCAGTGCCTAGTGCCACAGCGAAGCCGGCAGCTTGGGGACAGTGTTGCATCGTGCTGCCAGAGGTCAGTAGCTGGAAGAGAGCATGCAGACTCTGCAGTAGGACTACTGTGCACTCTAACTGATACGGAATGGGTACTTGGCCGGGAATTCCCAGCACAGTGGGCTTATGAGCTGGCCATTTGCAAAAGATGATCTGCAGTGACGGTGTCACCTGCTTCCGCGATGTCCAGAACTCGGATCCGCGTTGCTCTAGATTCCAACACGCAGAGGCTGGGCGGGAAAGCCCATGGAGCAGAGCACGCCAGGCCAGTCTCAGCTGACGTGGGCAACGGCGCAAAATCTTCCGGGAACGGCACGAGGGCGACGTCCCAGTGCCTAGGGCTGCTCAAGCGACGTAGCTTTTCACTGGGCGCCTCATCTCCTTTGCGTTTCCGCGAAGGAGTCGCAAAGGCTAGCAAGAGTGCTAAGACTGAATAGCACTTGCCGTGCTCCTCCAGAACTAGTCGATAAGCCTTCCCCGCCTGTGAACCCATATGAACTGTGCTTGAGGGGCTGCTAGCAAGTTGCTCGTAATTACAGCTTTGGAAGTGTGCAGGGCAGAAGATGGCCGACTGTGACCCCGCCGGAAAGGCTATACGATATTCATGCATCCCTTGTAACCCCGTAGCTGTCGGAGTGACATCCACAACTAAGCCAAACTTGCGGACAGTGGGACTGCTCCACAGCTCTTTCTTTGTAGCAGCCTCCTCGACAAATGTGAGTTGCGGGAGGAACAGGGCTAGGATGACGAAAACCTCTCGGAATGGGATTGGTGCTAGCAGGTCTCGGGCCATTTCTGTCAGCCATTGAGCACACGCACTTTGATTACCTCTGCCAACCCGAAAGTTTTTCAGCAGTAGCGCATGTGCTTCTTCCATAGAGTCAATTTGCTGTCCGGCCACACAGCTTTGTAGCAGTACAAGCAATTCCTGGTCAGGGCGGTGGAGATTGGACACCAACAAGCTGATAGCGCCTTCCCAATCATCGCTCGTCATGGCCGTTTCGAATCGAATCCAGGAGGCAAGGCGCATCGGCGCGGCAATTCGATCGCGGCGAGGAACAACATCCGGGTGCGTGAGCTTTAGTGAGGCAAGACTAACTTTGCCCGTAGGGAGTTGGCACTGGAGCCAGTGCCAATAGCAGTGCTTGCGCTTGCCCATCCATCTTGCAGAGTCTGTTACATACGTGATGTGTAAGGATCGTTGTAACATGTCGAGCTCGTTCTCTGTCGGCTTCCAGTCACACAGACAATCCTCAGCAGCATGGACAAGATAGTAATTGTGCCTTTCAGGTTCTGCAGTGGCTACGAGTGCTGCTAAGACACTCTTTGGCATCGCAATGGCGCCTAGGCGCGCTGTGGTCTGACTGGCTGGCCAGAGGCAACGAATTGCTAAGGCAATCACTGCTCCAGTGTAGCTTCCTGCACTGAAACCATTCACTGTGAAGTGAATGGGGTCTTCTTGCACATCCGGTCGCAGACACCCCAGCCCTGGCAAGTAGGCAAGGAGTCGTAGTGGCTGCAGCGAGAGCAGTTTCCACCACAGGCCACTGAGGAAGGCTTCGTGCGGCAACCGTCGGTGAGCAGGGAGAAGCCTCGCTGCTTTCAGCACAAGTTGCGTGCGTTGATAAAGTATGGCTGCCTTGCCATACCCAAGGTCTTCCCATTTTTGGCACGGGTTCTGTATGAGCGCAAAGAGGGTGGCAACTTCATGCACTCCGGTCGACCAGCCATAAGCAACCCCCCACTCCTGATCTTTGAGGACATCTGCTGGGGAAAGTGACAGCCCATAGACTTGACTTTCTCCCACGGGAGGGCACATGCAATGGAAGTGCGGGGGGACTTCACCTTCAAGGGCACCTCCCCCCAGCCCTCCACAGTTGATTTGGAATACCGACGGCAGTGGTGGGAAGTTGTGTCCCATCCAATATCCGTTGAGTTGGGCGACCATCCATAGGACTGTGACCCAGACGAATTCATCCTGCTGGTGGTGAGAGATGGCTTCGAAGACTTGCGGTGCGATACCTTCCAAGGGCATGAATGAGCCTCGAAGGTGACACAACAAATCGTGATTGGCTTGAAGAAATCGCTCTTTTTCTCCAGGGACAAGGCACTTGGGTTGTGCCAGCGCAGCTCGCAATTGCTCATACGGACTTGCTTCTATGTCCTTGTGGACTGCTACTACCCCTCTTAGCTTAGCGACTTGACTCCAAGGAACAAAGAGGGAAGGAGATAGCTGTTGCGGACAGGGAGTGCTTGATCTAGAGCCAGGTGCTTGACTGCCCTGCTTCGAGTCACCTTCAATTGCTTTAGTGAGTCGGTCCGCTCTTTTGGCAGAGTTGTCGGACGAGGGTGTGGAGACTGACTCCACCTCTGCATCTCCGTCCTCTGCAGGAAGACAGCTAAGGCTGTCCACCTGCCTTTGTTCCGGAAAAAGCTCTGTCGCTTGTTTACGAATTGCTCGCCACTTTACCAGCAGGCAGAAGCGCAATGCACTGTTTCCAGTTACCCCAGAGGAGTAGCCTGTAAACTTGCAACCACCGACAGGTTTCCAAGTCTCAACGGCCCATGCAGGGGGTAGGTTGGGCATACCGAGTATAGCCATCGGCAGCGTTTCCCAACCCTGCTGCTCCAGTTCGCGTAGAGCTGTCTGTGCTCCAATTTTGGCCTTGCCAAAGGCATGAAATATGGCAGGTCGCATTCGGTTGCGCGGCAATGCACTGGCCTGGAAAAGGTGTTCTCCTGGCAGCGACGCAACTGTGCATGGCCCTGTTAGCATCGGGAGCACTGATAGCATGCCCTGTTCGAAAGTGGCTCGTGCCCAGCTGGTAACCCAGGGGGTTCGCTCTCTTCCTTCTGGGGTGAGCGCCCTGGGATGGGATTGCCGTGGCCACTTGATTGGACTTCCTGGACTAGACTCCTCCGGGCTAGGGACAGGCATGGGCCAAAAGTGCTTACACATGTAAAGACCGTATAAGGACCAAACCATGCAGAGGTCAAGGGCGGACTGCATCGCTATCCCAACAAAGGGGGTAAACAAGGTGCCGCTCATGACAGTGTCGCTCGGATTGACAGGTGATCTGGCTCTTGAAACGAGAGCAAGTCGACCCGCCTGAAGGCTCTTTGCCAGGGTCTGGGCAGACGTGTCATGTTCCAACGGACTGTGCTTGTTGCGATTGCCGATCGATACGACCAAACCTGCATTATACTCTAAGTGCGCTTCTGTAAAAAGCAGCATGCCTATCCCAGCACTAGGGCTAGATTCGGAGCGTGCGTGCCCTATGAGGTCAGCCCATCGGTGCTGCTGATGTGCTAGCTGCAGTAGGTCTTGCACCTCGAAGAGCGTAACTGGCACACAGTCATTATCAATGAGTGCAAAGTGCTGTGCAGGGTACAGGAAACGCGCTGCCTCTAGGACAAAGACCCCTGCCCAATAGTATGGAACTTTATGAAGGCCAGTAGTAGCATCAGCACAGATCCACAGTATGTCAGTCCTCTCGTCTTGGGGACCCACCAGACTTCTGCGTGAGGCCCACCAGGCAGCGAAAGCCGGCCAATATGGGACAGCAGCAGGTGTTCGATTGTCCACAATTAGGTAAATCATGTGATTGTTCACGATCAGGTCTCGGTGTGAGATGAGTGTCTGAATAATGGCAGTAGTATCAGGCAGCTCTCCCTCTGTTTCGAGAGCAGCATACCCCTCGTCCTTTTTGGATGGCTGCGCACGAACGTCAGTCAGACCAAGTGTAGGCCGAGCAGAGTCAAGACCGAAAGGACTGCTAAGAGTATCTTTCATAGTCAGTGCTGCATAAGCTTCATCCTGGGACTGCGCCACACTATCTCCCGTGCCCCTGGCAAAGCAGGCTTGGCCATCCATGGTCAACCAGTCTGCATGGTCACGTGTGAAGACAAAGGGAGCATGGACTCTATTCTCTGTGGTGTCCGTTAGGTCCAGTGAATTACTGTCTTCCATCCACGGGTCATGTGACATTCTAGTTTCTCTGTATGACAATGCAGGTATAGCCCCCGCCAACTAAGGTTGGCAGGTGCCCCGGCGGCGAAAGCACACGAACAGGCAAGACGAATGAAGTCAGCTAAGGCTGACCTCACTCCTGCATGCAGGGCACTACTACCTGCTGTGAGCCAAACGTTGCAGCAAAGTGCTTTCATGAAAGATCAACTGTATTAAGCATAGTGCCGGGGACACCTGTTCAACCTATACTGCCATGGAGGGAGACTCACAGTTGTGTCAGGGGCATATCAGGGGCCCTGCCACTACTGATCGTGGTCATCCGCATGTGGGTGTAATAGAGAAAATAACCATGCTACGTAAACCAGGCCACACAGCTGGGTATGTAGGTCAGTCAGGGGGGTGAGTAGCGCACCCTGCACATCTTGAGGCAAAGAGTCCACTGTTTGTTCAATTTCCTGTACCAATGCATGCAGACTTTGCACTCTTGCATGCAGGGCTGATTCGATCTGGTGATGCGTACGGTCTGTGTGACGCTGTGGGGGCGGTTGCGCAGCTGGTTGCATGTCTACTCGAAGGACATGCTGTTGTTGTCTGTCGGTAGTGGACCAGAAGCCTACTCGCCTAGGAAGGGAGGCTGAAAAGGGGCGTGTCTGCAGAAAGATGTCGTAGGGGTCTGCGTTCTCAGAAATGGGCCTAGCGCTCACTGCTTCAGCC
>CAXAMN010021283.1:0-57083 GCA_963970005.1 Durusdinium trenchii | reverse complement strand
CCCTTGGTCAGGATGGTGGCGATCGTGCTCCCGTACTGCCTGCCCCCCACCCCTGCAGCAAAACCAAAAGCCAAGGCAAAGCAACAGGCCAAATCACTTCCGAAGTTAAAAGCAACACCAAAAGGCGCCAGCAAGGCAAAAGCAAAAGCAAAAGCAAAAGCGACCGCCGAAGAGGGACCCGCAGACGTAGAGCAGAGTATTGTAGAGCAGAGTATGGAGGCTGAACATGCTGATGAAACCACGGCCAAGCCTGAACCCAAGCGCAAATCTGCTTTGCGAAAGCCTGCTACTGCTACTGCCATCCCTGAACCCACTGGACCGACCGCCATGAAGCGACCTGCTGCTGCTGCGCCCCCTGATGCGACGCCTCCCAAAAAGGCTCCAAAAAAAAGGCAGCCCCAAAGAGTCGCACCCGAATGGACCTGCACGCCCCGTCTTCTTGGCTTGTGGGGGAAGGCCGTTTCTGATGCGAGTTGTTTTTCAACATGTTATTTGTGCTGCTTTGAATTTGATGGATGGAGTCGACCAAACCTTGTTGCCAGTCATCCATTGCCAGGGAAAAACTGTCAGTTCATTGAGTTTCTAGTTCACGAGCACAGATGTGTCGGTACATCATCTCTCCCTGTTCCGTTTGCATGGCAACCAGTGCACCAAACAATCCCTGGGACCTGAGCCGCTCTTGAGAAAGTGCTCCACGGCACCCGCAGGCACATGGCTGCGCCTGATTTCCCCACGAGTGTAGTGCCGTCTCTAAAGTTGCAGTTTTGTCGATAAGTTGGTTCTCCAGACCTCGGCCAAAATTTGAAAAGGCTTCAAACTCTTGGGGAGATAGGATGACTTGCTTGAGTTCTGAAATCAGCCAACAAGCTTGACCATGTGGGCTTCTGTGGCAAAACTGGAAAAGGATTGAGTTGAACTTTCCCCATGAACGCTTTGGTGATGACTGTCCACCATCGTCGTCTCTTCGCAGGCCATATATCTGCCAAGCTGAGAAAGGTTTCAGCCTTTTTCCGACAGTGTCAATTTCAGGTGATATTCCAAGCACTTCTGGACAAAGGCACTTGTTGAGGCCTCTGTCACACACTCCATGATCAACAGGTCTTTGCGAAGAATGTGGGCTGCAAAGAGCCCAAAGGGCAGGGTGGCAGATCGACTGTCCAGACCCTGCTGACCATCTCCCAGTTTTGAGAAGGGCTGGCATGAAAAGCCCCAACCCAGGCATGCTCCATCTGGATCGCGTTCATACATTCTGATCAGGGTATCGAGCTTGCAAAGATCCCCTTCCACCACTGGATACGTTCTGTGCAGCAATTTCCCACCCGGCATATTTTGCTCCTTGTCCCAACCCTCCGATTCCTGCGCAGAGCTCTGACAGCTTGGCAAAATCAGAAGTTTTCCTCTGGGGGAACTGCAACACTCGACTGTGTTCATCAACCTCTAACACAGGTCTTCCCAACTGAATCACCTGCGCATTGAGAATCGAAACCTCAACCGTGTCAGCTGAGAGCTCACATTTGAGGCGGAAAACTTGTTTCATAATCGAACTCCTGCAGTAATGACCTCCCATGAGTGACTCCAAGAGTGACCGGGAAAGGTATGTATGAAAAAACAACAACCTGGTAGCTAGCAGCTTCCAAATTAATACTGAGATAGATAGCAAGCAAATGCATACCTTTCATGAGTGAGACCTATGTGAGACGTCGATTGCGCAGTGACTTGAGTTTCTTCCTCGTCTGTGTGTATCTTTGAAATCGAACATGCCACCCCAGCTGCATATCCTGATCATCAGTTGCATGTCCCAGATGAACCGCCGGTGGCGTAGGTGTCGCATACCCCGGCCACTTGTCTCTGGTCGTGATTTTGTCGGCTCGTTGTTGCAAGAAAAATTCGGAAAGGTGCTGACAAATCAATGCTCTACTTGGATATGTCACTTTGCTGGTAATGCCCTGTGATGGTCTGGCCCCCAAGTGAGCCAACGAGGTGACCGTCTTGCGTTGGCCAGGAATCCAAATCTGCTGAGTCAACATTTCCAGTTGCACACTGGTTGCCTGAAACGCACTGATCATTTGTGAAAATTTAATCATAGGATCATCCGGCCTAAACATGGTCGGGAGGAATGCACGTCCAGTCCCTCCTTGGTTAACCGCCACACTGTGCTCAGTGATAGTTAAATACGCAAACGTCAATTCATACCAACTGGTGCCCTCTGCTTGATCCTCTGGAGTTGGGTTTTGCTTCCAATGAAGCGTCGAAAGCCAGTTTGCAATTGCCATCGCCTGCGCTGTTGTCCACAGGCAGGAGTGACACAGGGTCTCCAAAGTTGCAGGTACAGTTACCTGCCAGTCATAGTCACCACCCATACGAAGAACCTGCTGATAGCGTTGTTGCCATTGCAGCTGTGTGGTTTGAACCTGTGCAAGTTTGGGTTTCAACAATTTGGCACGTTCTACTTGCAATGCATAGGCATATGTATCAAACTGTGTGTGGACTTGTTTCTGCCGGGTGTGCTCATCATGATCATCAAAAAACGGGATATTTTGTATTGACCTGTCGCAGAAGTTCCTTGGCTGCTAGGTCTACACAATAATTACCAAACTGATGAAAAGTGTCCGGGTGATGGACAGCAATAGGCGTTTCATCGAGTTCATGTGCTGCTACTTTATGCAAACGCAACTTTCCAGTTTGTAGGGAATGCCAAAGTGTGTGGAGAACATCTGCATGAGGCCACTTATGGTAATCTGCATACGAAAGGCAATAGCCCAGCTTGCGGCTTGCATCTAGGACAAATTGGCTATCGCTATGCACATCTGCAATGACCCCTGAATGTTCAGGCGCTGCTTCAACCAGCAAACTGGCTAATTGGGTTAGCGCCTGCAATTCTGCTCTGGAAATGGTTTGAACACCCTGACACTCGGCGACAAAAAGGACTGAAAAAACTTTTGGAATGCATTGAGTTTGATTATAGCGCCACACTTGTTGAAGCATATAATCTTCATCCACTGGTGGATGCCAAACTGCTGCAAAAGTTGCTCGTCGGTATGTCGGATCAGTGGGATGCACGCGCGAACCATCTGTGTAGCACTGGATGATTTGATTGGTGTTCAAATACTCGGCAAGTGCTTCAAGGGTTTCTGTCTGCCATGCCGGGGTCGGGCGGTGCTGAAAATACCACCAAGCAAACTCTTGGGTAGGTTCACGAAAGGCAACTGGCGTGTGGAGAAAAGTGTCATCTCGCTCATCCAAGTCCTGAAGAAGTTCTGGCCACGCATCTCGAATTGGTTTGGTGGCCTCACATCCAAGAAATTTATGACGAACCGTATCTTCTAATCCACACAATTTACAAGTGCCTTCACCATCCACAAAATGGATTTTTTTGTGCAGTACTGACATGAGCTCCGACAATGTCCCTGGCAATGACTGCCTGTTGCTCAACGGGGAATTGTTGCAAGACAGCCAACGTCTGGCGTCGGTCAGGCACTGGATTGTTGCGCCAACATGGACGTTGCAGGGCTGTTTGAATGACATGTTTGCTCCAGGAATATTGCAAAAATTGTTTCAAGTCACTGAGAGAGGATTGGGTCAAATGCAAGGATACTTGGTGATCAGTATGTATCTCCCCGGTTTTGGTGACGGTCCAACCCACTCTGGCAAGATTGAGCGAAAGCGCTCCAGCTGGACCTCGTACCTGTAGAGGTCGGAGAGGTGGGCCAGCTGCTATCTTGTAGAACTGTTTTTGACGTTGGGAGGATAACGCAACAACAAGAGATCTGCAAGTGACAATGCTCTGTTGTATGACATAGTGTTCCGGATCCATGATATGTTTGGAAACATACTCAACAGCAAGCCAGGCATTGGCCTTGGAGCGATTGGGCAGCAGCACTTCACTGATTGCCGTGCGTAGCGAGTTCAACCATGCTTTGCCTACATGATATGTTGAGGTGGCGTACACCGCTTTGGAAAGTGCTGCATGATAGGCAAGTTGAGCTCTGGTGTGTACATCTGTGGGGATTTTGCTCAATTTGCGAAGCTGCTCAATCGCCTATGACAATGCCACAGCGAAGTGGAATGAAGCAGGAGCATTGTCTTTCACGAGCCCTACGACTTCGAGCACGGATCAGGGACCTATGCCCATGGAGGTGGACCGCCTACAGCAGAAAGGGAAAGATAAAGGGAAGTCCAAAGGGAAAGAACAGAAGGGGAAGAGCAAGGGCAAAGTTGACAAAGGCAAAGACAAAGGCAAGGGCAAGTCAGATGGCGGCGCCAAGAATGGAAAAGGGAAAGGAGGCAAGGAGAAAGGGGGAAAAGGAAAGGGCACCAGTGAGTTGTGCTGGACGTGTGGGAAACCAGGCCACATGTCAAAAGACTGTTGGAGGGTGCGCCAAGTGGAAGCTCCACCTGCACCGAGTATGACATCCAGCAGTCAGCAAGGATCCATGACCGCCACAACCACGACAAGCACTACGAGTGGTGGAGATGGAGCATCAAAGGCAATTCGCCGTGTTTCACAGCCAGCAGTTTTTGATCTGAGAGAGACAGCGCTGACTGGCTCAATTCGCATGATTCAAGAGAGTCCGAGGTCATCCGTGGAGTTCTACAGCATTGCAACTGACGAAGAGGATGAGGATGAACAGGACATGGACTATGTCATCAACACCATCCAGAAGCAGAGTGAGGACATGGATGTGGACGATCCGGGCAGTGAGAATGAAGAGACGATCAATGTGATCGTGTCCCTCTTTCCAGGGCATCTGATGGGAAAAGGGAAGCCCGTGAAGGGAGTGTGTCCATACCTTCAGGATGCGCAAGGCACCAAGATCCAGACCTACGGCCATAGCGATGTGGACATCGTCATGCACTCCAAGGAGGGGCGAGAGGTGATCGTCAAGGAGAGAGTCACCTTCTCCGACCTAGTGAGCCAGCCCATCTTGTCGTATGGCAGGTTGTTGAGGACAGGCTGGTCCATCGATGGCAAAACTCAATGTCTCAAGCATGACGAGATCGAGATTCCCCTGGTGTTTCAGAACCAGAGCGTGGTGGTTCGTGCCCATATCAGGATGATTCACGAACCCAGCCCGATTCGCACACTGAAGGTGAGACTTGGCTCAGAGCTTCAAGAGACAGCAGTTGGCAGGTATGGGTGGCAGAAGAAAGGTGATTTCTGGCTGGGAGTTCATTCCAGCCGACACTACCAAACTCCTCAGTTTGTGCCGGGATTCAAAGACCAGGTTGAAGGCCTTTGCAGGTCAACGCTGGTGGAGCGCCGTGGGCAATGGGAATTGGTTGAAATGGCTGAGCCGCTTGATGGGCTCTGGGAACAGGAGGAGCCTATTGAAGAGTTGAAGGAGGAAGAAAGGAGTCGGGTGATGACCTTCATTGCTTCAAGCGGGACGGTGCCGGAGACTTTTGGTTTCGAGGTGATGGGTGGATTTCACTTCAAGCCAAGCCCTGAAGGCATGGAGGAGCTGGCCGTGCCTGAGGCTATGGAGGATGAAGAAGTGGAAGGAGTGGACATTCCTGGTGGAGAGCGTGTCCATGGTGCTAGTCTTGAAGATCAGGAAGCACGATTGGAGATTGGAGTGGCAGTTCCTTCACAACTTCAAGTGAATGGGATTGTGCTGACCTTGGACAGTCCACTTCGGAGCTTGAGAGCTGCCTGCGCCTTTTATCGCATTGGGCAGAGTGGAGGAAAGCAGAAATGCTTCAATAGGTTGATGGCACACCAACATCAGCTGGAGCTCCTCATGGCCAGAGACTTAGCAGCCCAAGGAAGAGCGATGGATGAACGCATTCCCGTGGAGCAGGCATCAGCTCGTGAACCTACTGTTGAAGAGAGACGTCGACATGAGCTCACGCATCTGCCATACCAGCCTTGGTGTACAGCTTGCCTGAAACACCGAGCCAGGCAGGACCAACACAGGAGGACAGGAAAGTCCCATGAGCAGGGATGCCCCACAGTGTCGTTCGACTTTTGCTATGTGAAGTCTTCAGGCTCAGGGGCGATTGGAGAAGAAGCAGAGGATGGTGCGCAGGCTGGACTGGAGGTCGAGCGTGGTGCGCTCCTACTGATCGCAGTCTGTTCACAGACAGGCTATTTGCTGGCCTTGCCAGTGAAATCGAAGAACCAAATGAGTTTGATCACCCATGAGCTGCTCGCCTTCACCCAGGTGTTGGGCCACGAGGAGGTTCAGTACTATAGCGACAATGAACCGACCCTGCGCCAGATCCTCAAGCTCTTGGCGAATGCAAGATCGTCGATGGGATTGAAGACCACGATGAGGACAACAAAAATCTACGACTCGGCAGGGAATGGACTGGTGGAGAATGCCATCCAAAGGATTCGCTCGCTTGCAGCAACCTTGATGGAGGACCTGGCTGAGAGGATCGAGCTGAGGTTCCAGAGCCAACACCCAATTTGGAGCTGGGCGTGCAGGCATAGTGCATGGCTGATCAACAGATTCCAGCCTTTCCATGGGTCGACGAGTTATGAGCTAGCTCACGGTCGTTCCTATGAAGGCAAGTTATGCAACTTCGGGGAGATTTGTTTCGCCTACTGCAAGCCGAAACAAGGCTTCAAAGCAGATCCTAAGTGGAGGATTGGCATCTACTTGGGGAAGACGGAGATCCAGGACAACTGGGTGATTGGGGATGTCAACAGAGTCTACTTGAGTAGATCTATGAGGAGAATGGCGGACGCAAGCAAGAAGAACCTCATGTGCTACAAAGGGTTCACTGCCTACAGCTGGGAGTATCAGCAGAACTTTGGAGGCAGGATTGTCCCGTCGAAGAGAATGGCCTCTATGGTTGGCATGCCCATGAGCCAAGCGCTGCCCCCGAGCAGCGGAGTGTCGCCGGATGATGTGGATGCTCAAGAGATCCTCGCCTTTGTGAAGTCGTATGCAGGGAAGAGAGAAGAGGCAAAGGACTTGATCGATGAGGCGCCAGCACGAGAAAAGGGCAATGGAAATGATGGACCACCAGATCCCGAGGAGAGGAAGCTGGCGGAGGACAAGAGAAAGGACTATGTGGAGGAAGAGATGATTCCAGAGCTCGTGAAGGTGACCTCACCTATGGCTGTTGATGAAGGAAGAAATCAAGCCGGTCCCTCGAACCCTCACCATCGACATCTACATGCTCCTTCGACGCCCAGGAGTACGGCTCAGAAGACATTGGGTCAGGAGCATGAAGAGGTGGAAGGCAAGAAGATGAAGATGACCATCGAGAAGCCTACACGTCAATTGGAAGCGCCAACGCCAGATCCCAAAAGATTGAAGCATCAGGAAGAGCCCAATACGGAAAGGAGAGTGGAGATCACACAGGTTGGTGAGGATTCGTACTACCACATGGACTACATCATCGGTGAGGAGGAGTTGGCCGTGTGGAACTACGAGGATGAAGAAGAAGATGAAGTAGCTCTGGAGATTCCTGAGGCTTTGTGGTCGAACGCACCTCTTGATCGAGTCCCGCCAGATCCGCCCAGTTGGATCGATGATCTAGCAGATGAGGTAGAGGAGAAGCGACTTGAGAGGCTGGGAGTGATCACCCCGTTGGAGAGGAAGATTGAGGGCTACAAGGATCTCACGACGAGGTTCGTGCGAGATTGGAGGGCCAAGCAGAGGACAAATGAACCCGGAGCACCAAAACAATTTCTCAGGAGATCAAGATTGGTAGCTCGTGAGTACGCAAATGACCGCCGAGATGATGTGCATAGTCCAGCGACTGGAGGACAAGCTCTACGACTTCTCCCAGCAATCTACTTGATGAAGCAACAGGAGGAAGAGCATGGAGGACCTCGGTATACGCTGGGAGCACTCGATATCAAAGATGCCTTCCTACAGGTCCCTCAAGCGGTCCCAACTCAGGTGAGCACTGCCAGTGGACATTTCGAAGTCAAAAGAAATCTCCCAGGGCAACGAATCGGTGCCAAGGCGTGGTTCGAGTATTTGACCAACTGGTTGGGAGAAAGAGGATTCATCTTCTCGCAGATCAACCCCTGTCTGGGACGTTGTGGACAAAAGATGATGTTGTTGATCCACGTCGATGATGTGATGTTCGTTGGAGAACATGACTATGTGGTGAACAAGTTCATCCCAGACTTGAGGCAGAGCTTCGAGATAGCAGAACAGCATCTGACAGGCATGAACAGTTCCTTCCAATTCCTGCGGAGGACATACGTGGAGATGGAGAAAGGGCTGAAAGTGATGCCTGGTAAGTATGCCGAGCAGATGGTCGAGGCATACGAGGAGCAGATGGGAAGAGTGAAGAGCCAGAAACTCCCTTGCGGCCAGGAGGTGCTCGAGCCTGATGGATCAGTTGAACTCAAGCCGGAGTTGGCAAGCCTCTATCGTTCCTTGGTTGGATGTGGAATATATCTTTCACAGGAGCGGCCCGATGTTTCCTACACCATCAAAGAACTGGCTTCAACGATGTCGCGCCCTACTACCAGCAGTTTGAAGAAGCTGGGAAAACTTGTTGGGTACCTCAAGGGTACAATGGGTCAGTATAGCGTGCTTGAAGTGGTTGAGCCAGGACATGGATTGGTAAGCCGCGCAGTGGAGTCGAGGTGGTTGCTAGAGACCTTCAGTGATAGTGATTGGTCAGGATCGAAGAGCCACAGGAGGTCAACATCCGCGGCCATCCACATGCTGAATGGGATGATGATCTTCAGCAGCTCTCGCGGCCAGAAGAGTGTGGCATTGTCGTCAGCAGAGGCAGAATTGAATGCCTTGGTGAGTTCAGCCGCAGATGGTATCTACCTGAAGAGGTGCCTAGAATTTCTGATGGAGGAGACGGTGAGACATGAGTGCCTCGTGGATAACTCGGCTGCACTACACCTTTGTCACCGACGAGGACCAGGCAAACTACGTCGCATAGCTGGCAAATTGCTATGGATCCAAGATTTAGTGGCGCAGGAGGAGCTGCAAGTCAAAGCTGTGGGAACCACCTACAATGTGGCCGACCTGGGTACGAAGCCGCTATCGAGATCCAGAATCACTCTGATCCTCTACTGGTGCAACACCAGAAGCAGCGCTGACGAGAGAATTGGAGAGGAGGAGCTCGCCAGATTGGAAGAGAGCAAGGTGAACGGCATCAAGATCTACAAGTTGGCTAAGCTGTTGAACCGGATCCTCCTCTTCGGGGGTCTTGAGCAGGTGACTGCAGAGAGGTCAGAGGTGGTGGAGGAAGCTACGACGAGAAGCTATGGCACTATGATCTTCATCGCAATGCTGATGTTGATGATTGCCGGACTCGCATGGGCTGTATGGTGGCTATGGAGATGGTGGAAGAGCTGAAGGTGAAGATTGCAGATGCAAAAGACAGCGCCTATGTGAACGGCGTCTCAACAAGAGCCTATGTGCAAGGCACGCGAGAAGAGGTGAAGTCAATGAAGGGCTACATCGAGAGGATTCATCGAGGATTGGTGAAAGCTTCTGGATATGTCGACAGTGAAGATGTCAAAGAAGAGGATTGGAAGCATTGGGACTACATTCAACGTTCAAACAGGGATTTTGACTGGAGAAGACTCCATGCCCAAATCAAGGCATACAAGGAAGCTTGTGAGAAGGATGATGGGCCTATCGACTTGAGGCCTTACAGGAACACCGAGGATGAGGCCATGGAGGGTGAAGAGACAGTGACCGTTCGTCTCGACAGTGGTGAAGTGGTCGAGATTCCTGTCCGATTCATCGAGACTCGTGAGCCTGAGAGTGAGGAAGACGTGCCTACGACAGCGATGGAGGTGACTGAGCCGCCAGAGCAAGTGGAGTGGGCAGAAGAAGACCTACCAGTTCCGGAGTCAGGGATCGAAGACCCAACCGTGAACCAGGCAACAAGTTCCTGGATCACGAAAGATGAGTTTAACGCTCTAGCGGAGTTTGATGGCCCAGAGGCACGATCAGGTCTCAGTGCAAAGCAACACATGCTGAAATTACAGGATGAGTGGGCGAAGGCTGACCGTGAGGGAAACCATGAGAGGAAACTAGAGATATATAACATGATGGATGTGCACTTTCCTTTCATGGACTCAGCCAGCCTGCCATTCTAAGTTGGCATAGGATCCAACATGTTCATTTGGCTACCAATGCCAAAGGAGGAGTGAGAAACTGAAGCCACTCCATCCAACCGACTGCAGACCCCTTTCAGGTCAAAAGGAACCTGTCCGCATTTATTAATAATCTCCTTGTAACCTGAAAAATGAGAAACAAGATGATATCAATAAAAAGAATTGGATTACTTACATTAGAGCACAAACAACAAGCCCTAACAAAGCATAAACCCACAAACATAAAGGCAAAAACGCGCCCTCAATGGCTCACAGGTTCCTTGCAGGTTCAAGTCCAGGTGCCAGTTTTGGGTCCAGATTGAAATGTCCGAGTCCAAAGCTGCAGTGCTCTCACAACTAGAGTTGCGCCTCTTATGCTTTCACTGGCCGTCTATTCACCAGAGAACCCCACACCTGCGAACACGAACACGCGAACCCCCCGCCAGCATTGAGGGCGCGGTTTTTTCTTAATGATTTTGTGGTTTCACAGTTGTACATCGTATTCATGTCTCACATACACCTGACTTTGGCTCAAGCAAAATAGGCGCGTATTGCGGTCTAAGTAGGCTAATCGCCTGTTTACACAGATTTTGTTTTAATGATTTCACTTTAAAAAAAAGCGAGCTATTTGCATTACTCATGTCTCAAAACTATCTCTAATTCTTTCTTTTTTTGCAACCAAACAAACGGAACCTGTGAGCCAGCATTGAAGGGCGGTTTTTCCTTAATGGTTAATGATTTCCTGCTTGATTTATCCTCCATGTTGCTCTGTCTAGGTTTCTCAGGCATACTTGCCTATCTCTAGTTGTTTCGTTTTCTTCTACAGCTAGGGCTGGCGCAGCATAACTTTTGCGCAGCTAGGGCTGGCGCAGCCCAACTCTTCAACCACAGCTGAGATGGTTTATTTTGGGATTGTGAGGTTTGATGTTGAGTCATTGGTACAGGTTCCAGCAGGTTCGCAGTTGGTAGGGGAAGTTCCGGAGCAGCTTCCAGGCACAGTCGATCAGTTTATCAGCTGTCTCACGAGCATTGGGGGCAATCATCCCAAAGCCAGACGGGTCAGGCAAAACCATCTGGGCAGAAAACCACCAGTTTGGTTACAAACTAGTTGCAACACAACTTCACATTCTCCAGATCTGCAGATAAGATACGTTCCGAGATTTTTGCGCGCAGCTTTCAGGTTTGGTTGAAGGTTTTTGGGTAGGTTGCGCAGTGCCCTGTTGGCAGCCAGCTCTTTTCAACCCTGTTCACGGTTTGTGGATTGAATCCCGCGCTGCCACAATCACATGGCCTGGGAAAGGTTCAAAAACCAAGTCGAAAACCGTAGAAGATTTTGAAGTCAAACAGTTCCGGAGTTGCGCTTCACAACTTGGAAAAAATGGGCGCAGGGAGCGGAAAAACCTTTGCAGTGGGGGAGAACCCTTTTCCGCGGGCTTCCCTAGAGCGAACTTTTGGTTCGGAGTTAAGGAAATGGAAAGCGGAACTTAAGTGGAACGAGAGCGTGGAGCTGAAATGAAAAGAGAGGACATGGCAAGAACTGGAAGGACTGGAAGGTAGGAGACAAAGCCAACGAGAGAAGAGACGAGTGTCGAGAGACGCCAAGAACACCACGAGTCGTCAGGAGTGATGAGACACTCGTTACGAGACAGAAAGCCAAGTGATTCTGCATTTCTCCAGAAAGTCTTGGCTTTTCGCAGCAGAGCTGTGCGCATTTGACTCACGCAGAGCTTGGCGCAGTTCGATCTGACTTTGGGTTCGGCTCACGGGGTCTGTGGAAGTGATGCTATCGCAGTGAGGTGATCGAAGATGCCAAGATGCAAAAACAGGAGGGTTCCGTTTCTCGTTGAACGGAGCGCCGCTTGCGGAGTGTCTAAAGTCTGTGAAGGAGTCCATCTTCAGATATCGTTCCAAATGTCCCAACATGATATCATGCAATGTCATGCAATGTCTCAATGTTGTTTTTCTGCATGCTCTTCATTTAGGGGCCGATTTTGTATGCAGTTGAACTCGCAGGACAGCAGTGGCTTTGTGGGTAATGCTTTCCCAAGTAACCCCGTGCCCCAAAGTATTGTACTCCTGACATGTCTTTTGAGTCTATTTTTGATAACCCGTGCCTTGTTCTTAATTTGAACGTTGACAAGATGCGGTGTATCTCAATTTGAATGTGTTCAGGCCTATTTAAAGAAGGTGCTGACCTCAAACCGATTTTGCAAAGATTGAGCAGAGTGCCCGTATTCGCAAAGCGTCCTGTGCATGTCCACTTTGCTTCCTTGCGGTTTCATTCCAACCTTTTCCGTGCACTGACCCATTGAGTGTGAGCATGCCATGAGCAGTGGACAGTTTCACCAAATGTATGAAACCCACGTGACAACTTTGAACAGCAACTTTACATAATTTTCCTGACAATTTCTTTCTTCAGCTTGGAAAAGATGAACTTAGTGAGGGCAGCAAAGAAATGCTTCGGAAAACCCTTAGAATATAAAGCAAACTGAAACCGGCTGTCTTTGAGAAGGTTTTTGCAAAACTGAAGACCTTGAATTTTCCCTGTCCGATCCTTCCGCATATCGAGGCCGATTCAGCTCTGAGACTTCAATGCTACGAGAAAAGACGGGGCTGAACTTTTCTCTGCGAAACGCTTTTGATTGGAATGCTCTGCATGTGCAGGCAGCATGCAGTTTTCGCTTGCTAAACCTTGCCTTTAGTCGTCTGGCTCATCACTCGTTCTTTGACATGTTTGTGAAATTTTTGGAGTCGCATCCAGAATCATTTGAAAGGTTTTGCTGTTGGAAGCATGTTTGCCTGACTGGTTTGTGGTCTTGTGCAGCGTAAATTGATCGAAATGAGTTCATAGTTTGAATAGTTTGAATATGTGAGGTAGAGGTAGAGAGGTAGACTCATTTGTAGCGATGGCTTCGTCAATGAGTCGAAAACTGGGGAAGTCGCTTCTGCAGCTGTTCAGCGTTTGGTACATAGAATGCCTGCTGCAAGCATTCGTACCAGGGGCACTCGTGAATGCAAGGCAGCTTGCACAAACACGGTTGGCAGCTGAACCCAAGAAACGACAGTTGCCTCCGTTGACAAGTCCCGCAAATCCTGAAGAACACGTCTTCATTCCCTTGGAAGGTTATGGACAGAAGATAGAGGATTTGTTTGAAGAACAGGAGTTTGTGTTCGTTCGTGGAGGTGTTGCCGTGGGCAAAAGCACCATGGCGATTCATTTGGCACGGCAGTTCCCAGAGACATTTGTTTGCGTTCCCTTCGCCAGCGCTGCACAAGAGACATGGATTGCAAACATCAATGAGGCAGTCCGTAGCGCAACAGGAACTGCAAAACTGCAAGAGACATCGCCTTTACTTTGCTTGCAAACTGCTCTCCAGTTAGCAGCTGACAACAAACTCATTTTGGTGTTGGATGAAGCGCATACAATTTTTTCGTTACCACGACTTTGCGAATCTCTCTTCAAGAGTGCAAGACACCCCAAGTTGCTCTTGTTTTCGGCATCAGGGGAGGGAAAGAGGAGCGGCGACGTCACGCCTTCCGAGATCAAACAGAAGTTCTTTTGGACTCCTCCTGTCCCTGAAACAGATGCTCTTGATGATCTTGTCACAGAGTTGAAAGAGGCAGATGTGCAACTGTGCACTGAAAGTGTGGCTTTCTTTCTCAAATTTTGCGGCGGCCACAGATCAATTTTTGTTGCTGCTATGATGTGGGTCAAAAAGATGCAAGGTGGAACTTCTTGGGCATTTAGTCAAACAGTCGCAAAAGTTCGAGACAGCATTGGGCAGGGAAGTTGGGCAACTGGCACGATCTTGGGTGCACTTGCTGAATCACGAGGAGTGAAGGTGAATGGAGATTACAGTGACCTTGACGTAGTGCCAAAAGAATTCATTCGACTTCTCTGTGAAGGTCAAGGTAATCTTTCTGATTTGTCGATGCGGCGTGAGTTGACCATCCAGGGATTTGTCATCCCTGTCACGGAAGGTAATGCTGAGTTCCATCAGCTGGACTGGGCAAAACCAGATGCCACGTATGCTGTTGCCAATCCAATTCTGGCCTCCTACTACAGGCATCAATTAGAGAGCTTTCGTGGATTGAAAGTGAAGGTGAAGGATGAACACTTTGTGCCCGTCAATTGTATGGATTTGTTGATTCGCGCAATGCCATACCTGACTTTTGCGCAGGTGGTCTCCTTTGCTGTAGACCTTGAATCGAATTCCTCCCTTTCTGTGTCAGACTTGCCGTATGAAGATCAATACACTGGTGCCATCACACATGCTCTGCAGAGATTGGGGTATAAAGCTTCTGCACCTTTGAACCCACGCAATGGCAAAGTTGATGTGCTTGTGAAGATTGAGCAGACAGCTTTCAGCTTGGAATGCATCATGGCAAAAAGAGGCGAACAAAGCCACAATGAGCATCGCAATCGCTTTGACAATGAAAACCTGACAAACTACTTCAATGCTGACCACAAGGCACTCCTCACGATCGGAAGTGTAGAGACTGTGCGTGAACGAGTCAGGAATACAAGGGCTGATGGTGTGGAGATCATCGGTTTGATGCCAAACATCGCGCACACTGGTTACCACGTTCTGTACCGAGGCCTGGGGCCCAAAACAACCGAAGCAGATCATGCGTTTCGATGCGTTTCGCATGTTTTCAACTACGTCTATGCTTTTTATGCTCGCTTCGAAGAATTCCAAATGAGTGTGTAGAATCATTCCCTTACTGTGTTCGGAAGTCACTTTTGTGAGAGGTGCCGCTGAGGGTACAGATTTGGTGGAGTACTATGTCGAGTGCGACCTCGTAGCACGTGCGTTGGAAAGGAATGATCGAATCCGCTGCATCCAGAAGATGTCGCACATCAACCCACCACGTTCCTCGGCAAACATGCCGTCGTTTGCGGTTGCAAGTTTTGTTATACTAATCGTAGTTTGGAGATTTCAGAGTTTTTCATACATGGATTGCATTTGAATTAGATCAAGTTGAATGTGAACGTACCTTTCAAGGCCTTGTCTCCCTTTGGTTTTTGTAGATTCACTCCTAAGGTTTAGACCAAGCCTTTGGAACCAAAGTCGTTTGGGTGAGGCAATTGCAGAAGGACCGCTGTCGAGAGCTACTCTGTTGGTTTTGGGTAGACCTGGGTAGACATTCAGTTTCATGAACCTTTTACCGCAATGTCAGAAGACTTCA
The DNA here is from genome assembly GCA_963970005.1 of Durusdinium trenchii. Taxonomy (NCBI): domain Eukaryota; class Dinophyceae; order Suessiales; family Symbiodiniaceae; genus Durusdinium; species Durusdinium trenchii. The sequence goes on along the minus strand of CAXAMN010021283.1, from coordinate 41,854 downwards.
AAAGTCGTTCATTTTGTTTGAGTCCTTCTATGGAATTCTTTTGTTTCATCGCAATGCCTCTAAAGCTAAAGCAAAACAATGGTGTTCCTCTGACTTTGCTGCTTAAGTTAAGAAGAATAGCTGCGGAGAACTCTTGGTAAGTTTCAAGATTTGGGGGAGTACATACAGGCTAAAAGCAATTTTTCGACAACATTTCTCAATTTGATACAGGTGTTTTGAAGCTAAAGACTTTGTTTCTGATTTTCGGCCAGGCCCGTGTTCCTTTGCTATGCCCTTTTGTTTTTCGTAGCCAGTTGCACACGGGGAGGGGCCTTGCAGGATGGCACTGTCTTGCAGGACGACAATGACGACTTGAAGTTTGTCGGCAACGCTTTCCAGATTGACCCTGCGCCTTCAAACATCGTGCGCGGGGCATGTTTTGATTCCAGCTATCTCATTGCCATTCTGTTTTTTTTGCCGGGGTTTTTGTTTGAAAACACGCTGTTGACAGGACTATTTGAAGAAGGTACAGACCTCAAACAGAATTTCATTCATTTTGTTTTTGGAACAAATGTCAGAAGCGCAACGTCACAGAAATGACACATCGTCCGCATCTACAACATGTGCTGTGAGTTCATGGTTTTGCGTTGCATGTCCAAAGCTGTGCCTTTGATAACCAAAACAACAACAACACCAAGAGGACAACACCAAAACCACACCACACAAACAAACACACACCCCGCACAACCGCCACCAACACACAGGGTCAGGTTTCTCCTTCCTCCTTTGTATGTCCAGTGTGCGCGAGAAGTTCTTGGAGTCGTCTCCTGTGGGTCTTGCCTTCAGTCATGGGTTCAATACCTTGGGATTTCCTTTGTTTGGCGCTCATCATGGTTTCATCATATATTATCTTCCAGCGATATCCCATCTGAATATATCTCATCATCTGACCTTTCTCATGGCATTTAGTCAAGCTATTCGCTATCATCGCATCCCCATGTACCCACCTGAGAGGAGTATCTGTGTGGTCAAGGTGTTCTCTGAAAGCAATGCACTCAACACTGTTTCTTTTCTCGGCTCCTTTAACCGTGGGAATAGGTCGTAACACCTTATCAAACAGGTTCTTAGCATCAGTGATCAAGAGTGAAGGGATTTTCCTAGCGACATCATCAGGGTGAGAGTTTGACAAACTAGATCCCAACATTTCAGCCCATAAAACCCTTAGGCACAATAGTTCGTCCTCGGCGTCAATGCAAGCCAAAGCTTCAGCACATGCGGGCGATCGGCAGGTTCGTTCTGCCTTACTGGATCTCCAAAAGATTGGAGTCACGTTCTCCTCCCTGCCCTCTCGGAGCGCTTTGGTGCTGGTTCCAATGAACACACCTAGGGTACTATCTGATCCATTGGGTCTGTTTGCATGTGCGGCATCCGCCCATGCCACCAGTTCAATTTCATCTTCCGGATGAAAAGCATGGATTTTGATTTTGTTGGTTTTCCACTTTTTGAGATTTCTAACAAGCTGGTTGGTAGTCAAAACATCAGCAACCGTACTTTTGGGGACAGTCGTCAGAAGCATTCCAACATCAACAGAATAAGGAAACATGGTTTGGCCACAAACCCATGAAGCCCCTCCCAAAACAGCTCTCATCTGTTTCTTCTCATGTTCCGTGGTAGGAAGGTCAGGTGTTCTCGATCTGTCTCTACTAAGATTGATTTCTTCCAGGTCCTCCAAAAACTGTTGTTGGTCAATCTCAATGCTGTAATCCGGCAATTGGCGCACTTGTATCCCACATTGGACAAATTCCGTGTGTTCCCAGGTTCCCCATTGGTATTTCTGTTTCAACTGAGTCATCAAATGTTGGTGAACCAAACAACCATCAGCACCTCCAACCATAAAATCATCAACATGGGCATGACAAGTAGATTTGACACAACCTTCATGGACATAAATCCAACAACATGGTTCCGTTTTCAACCGATGGTAACCAATAGACTGCATAAAACTACAAACACTTCGATACCATTGAAGGGGAGCTTGAACCAAACCGTAGGCAGCCTTTTTTCATCACCATGGGGGTTCCCACATCGATTCCCATAGCCGTACATATCTCTGGGAGTGGTCGACACCACATGGTTTCTTCAAGGTCTGAGCCTTGCAGGAAGGCTCCAGAACCCTTTGCTCACACGAAACCGTTTCCAACTACACATCTGGAAAAATAACTGGCGCCCGGCACGACTGGGAGTTGGGGCGGAAGTTTCCCGATACTGATATGACGGATCATGGTACCCCAAAATGATGGCACGCGCTTTCGCCTTTCTTCCGCCAGTGTCGCGATATTTTTCCCCATCAATTTTCCAAGTAAGCAACCATCGCATTCCAAGCACCTCAATGCCAGTGGGGTCCAAATCCATGGAATCGTGCTTGATCTTCGGAAGGCATTCAACAGCCTTCCTCGCCTCCCACTGTGGGCTGCATTGTTGCAAATGGGGTTCCCACGAGACATGTTATGTACGTGGCAATCATTCGTTGCTCATCCGGGGAGGCGATTTCGTGTCCGTAGCTCGCTCGGGCCCCCACAGTGGTCCAACTGTGGTTTTCCAGAAGGGTGTGGGCTTTCAGTTTTCAGCATGCTAATAGTGGACTGGATGTTAGATTTGTGGCTAAAGGCGGTGGATCAGACATATGTCCTTGAAACGTTTGTTGATGATTGGAATGTGCAGTTTGGGCATCCGTCCCAACTTGGTCCCTTGTGGGCTGCAGTGCAGCAGTTCGTGAGCATCACAGACCTAGACCTTGACATCACCAAAACATTCGCATGGAGCTTAGATGCCGCTGCTCGAGCAGAGTTCCGTGACGGCCCCGTCCAGGTGCCAGATCACTAGGTGCACATCAAAACTACTGCCGTAGGTACAGCAATGGCACTTTGTTGCAGCGCATCCGCACCATGCAATCGGTGTGGTCCAATTTGAGAGCATGTCTGAGCCCGTACAAGCTTAAGCTGTTGGCTCTCAAAACATTGGCATGGCCTCGAGCCCTCTATGCCTATGCAGTGTCCGTGGTGCCAGTGGGTACTCAACACTACCGTTCCTTGAGGACCGGAGCTATGAAAGGGTTGCGGGCCAACCGTGTCGGCTCAAATCCAGTGTTGCATTTGGCTACTCAAGATTTGCAGAATGACCCAGAGGCCTGGGCAATCATACAGACATTCCGGGATACCCGCGAGTATCGTGATCCAGGAGCCCTGGAGGCAGTGTTAGGCTTGTTTGCAGATGCATCCGGCGAGCTCCCACAAAATGGACCCGTGGCTGCATTGTGGGAACGAATCCAACGACTGGGATGGGAGATCTCTCCAGCAGGTCTCATCACTGACAAAGTTGGTAGCTTCAGCCTTGCAGCTATCCCCATCCAGGAACTCATCCAAGGAAGTCCACCATCGGCCTACCATGGTAGGCATCGAGCAAGCAGACATTGCCGCAGTGCAGACGGCCCTTCGTGCATATGGTGCATCCGACCAAGTGTTCATCCGATGCATGTTAGATGGAACCATTTTCACTCAGAGAGCCCGGGCAAAGTTTCAGCCTGGAGTCACCGGTCAGTGCAAATATTGCCAAGCCAAGGATGGGTTCGAGCACCGTATGTGGCAGTGCCAGCACTTCGAAGAGTGCCGCAAAGATATCCCAAGTGCAGACATGGCAGAGATCAATGCCCTGCCAGCTTGTGCTCGCCTTCATGGGTGGCACCTCCAACCGGCCGAAGTTGAGGCTCACTTCCGAACCCTTCAGCATCCGTGTGCATCCGAACCAGTAGGTATTCAACGGGAGGTCCAGCCGTCAAGCAAGGAGATCCTCCATTTGTTTCTGGATGGCACATGTGCATTTCCACGAGATCCCACCCGCCGTTTTGCAGCATGGGCAGTGTGTTTAGCAGGAACTGAACACACCACGTTGGATTCAGAGATCTTATGTGGGGGTTGGGTTTCGGGGTTAGTCCAGACATCCCTAAGAGCAGAAATCACTGCAGCAGTCAAAGCCATTAAGTGGGCGGTTGCTAGAAGCAGGCGTGTTCATTTATGGTCAGGCTGTCAAGTGGTGGTGCGGCGGCTGCGTCATCTTTTACAGGGTGGCTCAGTAAAGCCAATGCTGCGCATGCTGATTTGTGGCTACAGGTACATCATTGGCTGCAAGACGCAAGTGATGGACAGATTGAAATCTCTAAGGTGGTCTCCCACGGTGCGTGCAGAGTCAGGGCTCCAGCAGTGGGCCTACCTTAGAAACATTCAGCTGGTTGATCAAGCTGCAGGGAACATCAATTTCAGACGATCCGAAACATTCTGGAAATCATGGCAGGCTATGGATGCTGCGTGTCAGAAACATCAGCGGCTTCTGGGTTTGGTCTGGCAAGTTGCGTTGAGGATTGCTTGGAAAGTGGCGGCTCAAGACCCGGGGAAGCCTCGTCCGACACCAGAGGTGCAGGGGTCGTCAAGAATTGAGTACAATCAACCACGTGTTCTGAGCTGGGAAAGGTCATCCAAAATGGTGGCACGTTATGGTGAGGCAAATGTCTCCGCGATTCATGGGTGGTGGACCCAGATTGTGTGTCCCTTTATTGAAAGTGGTTTCAGTTGTTTGCTGATTTCACTGGTTCCACTGGTCATGAAGGCCCGTATGTGTACCATAAAAAGTGGTATGCAAGCAAGGCAGAGCTGCCCATGGAAGCAGACAAGTTGTGGGGTTGTAGAATTGTCACTTTCCTTGGTTTGCTTCGTGCGTATTGGAAGTATCATGGTTATGTTGTGGTTAGTGGTGTGAAAAGACCTGACAGATTGCTGGTTGGTTGATGTGTTACCGTCTTCCATGGGACCCTAGTAGACTCCAAGCCATCGATCAGCAAATCATGGCTGAGTTGGGGAGACAAGGGAAGTCCCAATCTGCGCTCAAACAAGTGAGCCTTGCTGGTTTCACCATGGATGCCCTGCGCGCATAGCAGGCGAGGATGGAGCGCTCCGGCCGTTGTCACTGCCGGTGCGCGTCACAATAAAGTGAAATAAAGTGATCATTGATGACTGCTGCTTGACAGTTAAGAATCGTGACTACAAATGACTAGCAGCAACCACTGATCATTCGTGCTATGGATGACAATAATTTGACACTTCTGACGGTTACAGGGCTTGTCAGAACAGCATTACATGACAATTTTCACTAACAAATCAATGCATGGGGTGGCCCTAGTATGGGTTGACAACCATCCATTCATATCAACGGTACTTAATTCAAAGCTCACTTCGTGAAAATTCGAGGCTGAGGCTTTCTCAGCTTGCGGTTGACCAGGGTTGAAAGACCCTTACGACCTGAAGTTTTTCAAAAACAACATGTGATGATGGTTACTGGCCATTTACTTGTAGTTGTTTTCTTTTTCCTCCAATCATTTGAAACCACAACTCTTTTTGCCACTCCTATATTTGGCAGGTCCTGAACCCGCCAAACAGAAGCCGAGCCTGTACCAGCTGGGAATCCAAAGTTCTCTGTCCTGTCTTGAGGGTAGCCTTTTTCGCGCCTAAGTACAGACCAAAGCTGAAGGTTTGTCTGGATCTATCAGACAGTGAAGTCTTAGTTTAAACATCACATTCATCTCTTCAGTGGGGGAGAACTATACACTTGGTGTTGGTGCCCGTACATTTGGACATACACCTAATTGGAGACATTACGGAACAAATAGTATAGATTGGATGTAAACGCACAGATCCCTGGAGGGATCGTTCTACTTTGCGACGATAAATTGTAGAGAGAAGAACTCAATGGTAGGGACGTATACACTTACCCATTAACTCGCAAACATATCAGAAAATAGCATATAAACAATAAATCTCTGACATACCGCCTTGTAAATCACCCCGCGCCACATGATGTCTAGCGGCAATCTGGTTGACAAGTGTGTACACCCAGCAAACAAAAGGCATTAAATGGTGGGAAGCCATTAGGGGGTGGTGGCTTGAATCCCCCTGAAAAATTAGTCAAGACGATCATCATCCCCGATATTGGGAAAAACATATCTGAAACCACCAAGCAACCATTCTAGTCAGTCATATGACTATCGCTGGTTATGCCCCCATTCTCGCTCTTACACCGATATCATTTGTAGTCACAACCTGAACAGTGGGTAAAACCACGAATCAGTGACTCAAGCACTAACAATTATTGTTTACAGTCAGTGGTATTGAGGACAGATAATTATTGTTGAACGCCCGTTAGTCGCTTGTTGCGGTTGAAACCACCAACAAAATTGTTGCCCATTGTTGGCTGAACCTACCAACACCGCTGAAAAACATTAGTCAGCAAATATAACAATCATCATCCCCAATAGGGACAACAAACAACGCTGGAAACCCCCAACCATGACAGTGGATCAAATCCCCATCGTTGCTGGTTACAACCCCATTTTTGTTCATTTCCTATGGTTGCAGCTGTCAAATTAGAAATCATCCCGAGGCACTAATGGCAATAGCGTCTGCACCGCCGTCTGAGGCGTAGGGGCAGACCCTTCTGTAGCGCGGCTTCATCTTTGGGCGCCTAGGGGCACCAGTTGGAAGTCTGAAGTAAGGATCGTATGGAAAGAATAACGGGTCATATAGAACACGATTGGATATCATGCGTTTGGCAATGGGTTTCTTTTATCATATTGATGACAGGTGTTTGTCACGTATGACTGTTATTGGTACTGCTACCGCTGATCGCATTTCTTGTGAAAACGTACGTTTGATAGATTGACAAGTGTGGCTGTACGTTAGCTTTATTTTTGGTAAAATTCATTATACTTGCCTTCTCGCATCCTGCAGTGGAGCTAGAATCTACTGGGCTTGAAAGATCTTTACTCGGCATTACTTTGGCACTTTGAGCAAGTCCGGCGTCACAACTATTATCGTTGTATCTCAACTTGGACAACATTTATTTGGAAGTCGCTTCGTCCAAGCTTTGACAGCTCTTCAAAAAAACAAGCGACAAACTGCCTAGGGGGGGTGCAAACCAACGACAGCTGAGCGTCCCTTTTGCGCCACAAGTGGGCTGCGGGGTCACGCGCTACCCGGCTGCCAAAACGTGGTTAAGGTGGTGCTATCAGCTGACAGCTCCACCAACTTTTTGTTGGCAGCCCTATCCCCAAATCAGATTGGAGATGATAGTTAAATAGTACTCCGCGTCCTCGCTTTCGAGGAGACGTTCACTGCTTCGTCGGGAGCGCGATCTAGCGCCGTCGGTAGTCTTGCGTCGGAGCAGCTCTGCCTCCTCCTTGTCAATCTTCAGCATCCCGCTCTTCAGCAGATGTAGAAGAGCACCATTCGTTCCGTGATCGACCAGGTTGAGGAAAGGAATGCCGCGGCCCTCCCACTCGATGAAGAACGCGTCGGCGCCGACAATCTGGCTGAATTCGAACGTCCTGGGGAAGGCGGCATGTCGACGTTGCACCTGTCTCCTTTGTCTCACGCAAGTCTCGCAATTGAACTTGTCCCGCACATATCGAATGACTTGTGGTTGAGCTTTCGCCGCCTTGAGCATGATCACCATGCGGTCCGTCGGCAAATGGCCCATGTTGTGACGCAACCGACGAATCATCTCCTTCTGCTGGGCCGTAATCTCCTTTTCAGCCTCGACACCAGAGAGTCGGGTGTCCTGCTCCTCCTCCGATTCTTCATCGCTGCGGCTCCCCACATCAGCGACTCCGCACCATTCAAGCTGCTGCTGAATGCCATTGATCACCGCCATGATGAGGTCGTGAGGCCAGACTTGAGCAAGATGAGGTAGTCCTCCTTCCAACGTTGCGTGATAATGCCGACCCTCGCACTGATGTTGAGCCATCTCGTTGGGACTGGTCAAGAAACCAGTCCTCTTGCGCGACAACTCACCAGTCGCTGCTGCAACTCGAAGACCCAGCAGGCACTGGTCGAAGAACAGATGTAGGACACGCTCCTGTGAGGCCAGCCACTGAACGGAGCGCGTGTTCCAAGACGAGGCGCGATGCGGCTGCTCGATGAGGAAGCCCTTTCCCTTTTCCAGCTGTGCCTCGGCCACCTGCACGCAGAACTGAAGCATCGCGAGCCCTGCGGTCTAGATGCGCCTCGCCTCCTCCTCGTCCATGCGCTCCCAGTTCACGTTCATCATAGCGCAGAAGGGCCTGCACTCCGGCGTCATCAAAACCAAGCCGGGGTCCGCCTCATAGCGATCCCAGAAGAGCTTCCGGTCCTCCACATTGAAGAAGTCCCAGCCGGTCTCCAAGTCATATGCCGGGGGAGAGGAGGACACAATCTTCCAATGGTGTTGATCGATGACTGCCGTCACTCGCGGCGGCGAAAACAATTCCATCACCTTGTACCGGTCACTCTTGGGACTGGGCGATGTTGCGCGCAACGTGGTCTCGGTCACGGGCTCGTCTTCAGTGGGGGCATCAATGAACCCTTCCTTCACGAGCTCCCGAATCGTGGCCTTCTTGACGGCGGAAGAGATGCCTGCCTCATAGTCACCGGTGAAATCCTCTTCCATGAGATAATTAGGTGGCTCTGGCGAATCCCATGCCACCCTGATCTCGGTGCCAGTATGGTGGAAGTAGGGACACTTTCTCGCACGCCGAACTACTCCATGATGCTGGCGATAGAACGCCGAGGGCTCAGATACCATGTGCGTGCGCTGCATCTCACTCAGCGGCCTGGGGGGCGGAAGGTGTCTGCGGATGCGGAGGGGTCTCCACTGCTGCCCTCACTCGCGAAATCAGTGCGGCTCATATCTCTGCTGTGGGCTTCGATGTTCAGAGGCCCAGGGACTAAATCCAACGCTTGGATTTCTTTGCTTCATTTTACACCAGCCAATTTGCCACCGTTTGCCAAACCGTTCCCCGTGGTTCACATAGAGAGGGTCGTAGGTGTTCAATCAGCAACTTGGCAGGCTTGCATTTTGCCAGGGGAAGAGTGGGAAACCGAGCATCCTTATAAGCAAAGAGCTTGACATTTACCTGGGCAACCTGGAGAACACGGAGATCGTTTGCCCGGCTGGTGAGTTGTTCGGATTTTTCACAGGTGCTTTTGAATCCAAGATTGTCAAAGGTGCCGTGGCAGCAGCGCTGGGCTGTGCTGCGTTGTTCTCAATAATTTAGTCGATGTGTGGGTTGCTATGATGGTTGACGTGGCCAAGGCTTGGGCGAGCGGGAAGTGAATTCGATCCCTTGGCGACTTGAGAGTGACACACCCTTGGTGTCCCACAACAAAAAGCTCATGATGGTGTGCCAGTACGTGTGCCAACTCGCCCGTGAGGATGGGTTGGGCGAGGTTCAGTTGGAGGATCATGACATGAAACCCAAGATGAGGGCCCCTGAAGCGACTTGATTTTGCTCAGTAATTAGCTGGGTAGTTAGCTGGGTGTTGAGCCGTTAAGATTCAAGAAAGCCAGTTCTCAGCCATGCCATGAACAGTTATTTGCACAATTATTTTTTCTCTAGTCTGGCGTTCTGTGCCGCTCAGGAAGGCCAGTCTCAGACTGATGCCCCGCCGCTCTCGTTCCGCTTTGAGATTGGCCCAGTGAACTCAAGCAAGACAGCTTGTTTCAAACCAAACCCAGTTGCAAGCAGCTTTGATCACGAGAACCATCGCGCTGCCACGCTTGGGGCTGTGTATGTTGGCCAATGCACTAAAGTCCCAGTGCAGCAGTCGAACCCCAGATTGGCTTTGGTTTGGGAGGTGTGATTGACATTTGCATTGAAGTTGTTGCAGTTGTTTGATGTCTTCTTGTTTCTTTTCTTGATGTGAGCGATTTTTGTTGTTTCTGACTTCTTGAAATTTGCTTTGCAGGTGTCCGTGTTGACCGGGAGCTCAGTGCCAAAGATCGCTCCAGTGAAGCCGAAGGTCTTTTTGACCTGCCAGATCCGTTTGCCGCCTCAGACTTACACCAAGCTCACCTGAGAAAGAGGTTTTCCAGAACGTTACCAGATATTGAAAAGCTGAGCGCAGCCGAGCGTATCCAGTGTGATGGAGATTGCCATAAGTTTTGTTGGTTGATCTTCATTGTAACCAGACTATTTGCGCTGGTACTTGTTTTTGCTCAGAAATGTTTGACTAATTGCCGGCTTGGGTTCAGTTCGGCCTACGGGGCATCAGGTTTTTCTGATATGCCATTCACACTTCCGCGTTTGGAGCCATGTCAAGGCTTCATGTGTGTTATGATAGCTGGCAGTTCCGACTTTGGACACGACATGGGATTGCCAAGAAAACAGTCGACATCCCTGCCTGACATCCGCGGTTTACTTACTCCTCTCTTGCTGAATGCGCCGGCGCCGCTTTTTCGTTTTCATGCGACGCAGCCACCGATTTCAAAGTGAACATCAGAAGTCGGGTTGTCCCTTTCTGCTCGGCGAGTGGAAAATGGTTGGAGTTCTTCCAAAAGCAGTGACAGAGCTGAGTGGAAGTGAGCCAGAGGACATTCACGAGGCTGGTACTTTTATGACCATGCCAGAAACCAGTATAGTTTAAATGTGTAGTTGATATCACTTGATCTGCTTCCAATTGTCAGGGAAGAACACAGGAAGCCGCAGCGAAACCGAAACCAAAGGCCACACCTAAACAGAAGGTGCTGCCGAAGTTGAAAGCCACGTCAAAGTCAAAAGCAAAAGCAAAGCCAAAGGCAAACAGCTCTGAGGAGGAGCCAGACACGAACATTGAACCTGAAGAACCAGACGGTCCTGGTGCGGAACCAGAGGGTGAGGTGGAGGTAAAAAAGAAACCAGCAGCCAAGCCGAGAAAAGGAACCCTGAAACGCCCAGCTGCCGCCATGGAGGCAGCTGCTGCAGGATTTGGGCTTAGTTTTGCAGTTCAACTTCTTACAATCTTACAACCAAATTGTGACGCGAGAGTCATCCCCAACAAAGATTTCCCAGTGGCTTGCTTCCCATCTTGGGTTCTCATTTCACACAGTCAAATATGATTGGCTTCAAGACGACTGAGGAGCTGGTGAAGATGCCAAGATTTCCAAGCCTTTTCCATATCGTGCTTTGAACACCTGGGCAGTGAAAGTTGATGGGAAGCAAGTCTTCTCTGTGGCATGGCTTATTTCTCATACTTAGCAAGGTCGTGGTCTTGTTAGATAGTGGTATTGTTTCTTGAATGTGGCTGCGGAGTAGCAGGTTGGTGGACCCAAGATTCCCATGGAAAAGAGCAAGGAGATGGCGGCTTGGGTCTCAGATATGAGTTTTTTGTAGCTACGCGTCGTGACATTTTGTCAGCGTGGCTGTCCACTTCTGTTTTCAACTCGCGCTCAATAAATGGTTTTCAGTCATGATTGAAATTGACTGTTAAGGATATCGGGTACCAGAAATTGCTCGATGGTTCAACGGTAACCTTTGTGAAGGAGTTGGTGGTGCTGCCCTCATTGAAGTAGGCTGCAAATTTCACTTGGAACTTTGTTTCAAACTTTCGCTTCGTTTTCCAATTGCATTGGAAGTTTCTGACTGGTTCCAGGGCGAGTTGAAGAGCAAGTGGCTGGCAGCCAATGGAGGCCATGGTTTCGGGGCAAGTCTTCCAACCTTTCTGGTTTAAAGCTTTTGTTGCAAGTCCCTAAGATCAGACGGGGGAAAACTAAACAACCCTCAGTCCAGGAGCCCTGACATGAACGTAATAATAAAACATGTTGGAATCATTTCATTTTACTATATTATTGTAATACCACGCGCATGAACTTAGCGTATAACCAATTACCATAACCCCCAACCCATTAACCCTCACCAACCCCATGAAGAGATCGCGAGGTGGTGAGCCGACTGAGCCGCCCGCTGAGCCGAGTGCAACGGGGGCGGCGGGTGCTTCTGAAGTTAGCGAAGCACCGGTGGCAGAGAAAGGTGATGTTGAGTTGACTCAGGAGGGAGAGGAAGAGGAGGTAGGCGAAGAAGACCCTCCTCTTGCCATTCCCGAAGACGTTGAGTAGATCCACCTCAGAGTCAAAGATTCCCATGGATCCATTCGGTAGGCTTGAGTCGGTGATGCGTACAGCTGAACTTCGCAGCCAAAAAGTTGCATCACCCTTGGCCAATGATTGGCCAAGTTGGTCCTTGATGTTCATTGACATGTATCTATCTTCTTGACAGTTGTCATTTTCGCGTGCACTGTGTTTAGGTTCGTGCGTGGGCACCCGAAAACAGGTTTGATAATTTGAACAATGACTTCAAGTTTGAGGTTCATTTTTCTCAACACTTCAGCGTTCATTGGACACGTAGACGAACATGACGCTGTTCAGTCGTTACATGGTAGTTACTCTAACTTGCTTAGATTGTTTTTCTTTTCGATTGATTTCCACCACAGTAGCTCACAAGAGCCGGGGCAGTCGACAATGATGATGGTGCCAGTGTTTGGCAGATGCTGTTTGCGGGTTTGGTTGCTGGCATTGATTGTTTGTTTTTGTGTTTTTGTGCTTTGGCATGTAGCTGCGAGCATTTGTGCTGGGCGTGTTCTGTAATGTTTAGGCATGTATGTTTGTGTGTTGGAAAATTGCAGAATGTGGACATGGGGGTTTGGTCGAAGAGGTGTACATAGGAATGAATGGCCGTGGCCGAGTAGGATGCATGAAGCACATATGTGTATGTTCACTGTTTGTAAGTATGTAGGTTTGTACGTGTGAAGCATGTGCGTATGTATGATTGTGTTCATTTAGGTGTGCAGGTACGTACGTATGTATCTTTGTATGTATGTGAGTATTTATGTAGCATCTGATCTGCAAGTAATGTCAGTTTGTATAGTTGCATTGATGTTTGTACCTGTGCGTTTGTTTGTTTGTTTGTCTGTTTGTTGGGTTGTTTGTGTATAATATGTTTGTGTGTTTTGTGTATGTGTTTGTGTATTTGGACTGTTTGCGTTTTGCATTCCTGCATGCAACGTTCTGTGATGTTCTTTGACATGATTGACAAGTATGTACATACGTGCGATGATGTTCGTTTTGAAGAATGCACAACACAGCATATTGAAAGAGTTCAACTGAACATGCATATCCACCCGCTACCTACAAACTCTTTCAAAGCATTATGACGCACGCATCGAACGCAATGAAGCACGACATCGCATTCGCTGATCCAATGGTTGACAGCGTTTTTCACTGATTGCGCTGGACCCATGTAGATGTATCAACGCAATGTGTGCGACTTGCTTACCGGCTTACAGGTTGTGCGCCGCTAACTAGTCAGCGAACAGCAAAAGTGTCGCAGGCAAGCGCAGTGTGAAGAAGCATGCCAACGACGCCCGCAAACAATGATTTATAGCTCCACTTACGTACGTATTAATATGACAAGGGATTCTTGCACCCACAACGCGCCATTCGCCCCACAAAGTGCCATTGGTAAAGGAAACCGGTGCAACGAAGTAACTGCAAATTTTTAACGGTTCTGTAGCACAATGCGTATTGCGCAACACAATTGAAATTACTATGATGCCCCCTGCTGGTCCCTGGTGCAAGCCAACGTCTGAGTCATTGCCTTCTCTTTGAAGATCATTGATGCCACCAGTTGGAGGTGGTGTGGCTAACAAAGGTGATTGGGCCCAGCGACAAGAAGACTGCGAATAACAAAGAAATATTTGAAGAAGTTTAAAAAAAATATATATATATAGACATACACAGCCGCTGGGCCCAAACGCCCTCAGGCTCGGGCAATCAGGGTGCCCCGGGCTGGCTGGACACGCGAGTGTCGACCAGCGTCCACGAGGCCAGGTCACTGCCTGGCTCCCTACGCCACTGTGACCTTTGGCCTTCGTGATTCCTCGTGGTTTCTGCGCCATGGCTGAAGCCGACATGCTGTCACTGGTGGACCAGGCTCTGGCCGGTGACAACCACCGCAGGCTCCGTTCGTTGCTACTGGAGGTGCACTCTGCTCCCTTTCCCCTCCTGGTTGGGGGCAGTGTTTGCATCGCTGGTGAAGCCATCCAATGTGGACATGATGGTATAGAGCTGGCACCTTTCGCCTTTCTTCCTGGGCGTGGTTTCGAAAAGTCGTCAAATGTTCCATCGAAGGTATGGGTTCATGTCCCAAACCTGAGCTCGCGCTCCATCTCGGTTGCTGCAGGGGTTCACCTGATGTGTGTTGGACCGCTTCACCCTGAGTCCAAGATTCCGATCTTCAAATTCAATGAGCAGTGTTCGCTGCACTTTCGACCAGAGTTCGATGCTACCTTCGCCTGGGACTGCGCACATATGTTCAGTGGCTCGTTTTGCGGCTGGCATCAGGCTGTGGAGTGGATCCCCAATGCCGGTATTGGGTTTCTGCCCGGTAGGCAGATCTTCATCGACAACGATGATGTGACGATGGGAGTATGTGCCACTCAGAATCAAATGAAGGTTGTCAAGTGCCCGCTGGACCCCTTGGCGCCATGGAGTCCGACTTCTAAGCTGGGGGTCATTGGGGACATTGCTGACCAAACCATTCCCCACGTTCATCGATCGCAGCTCAACCTTTTGTGCACTTTATCCCCGCCATGTCAGACATGGTCACGTGGTGGCAAAGCTGGTGGTCTTTCAGAGACCAATGGTTGGAGCTTTATTGAAGGGCTCAAACAGATTTTTGTGCTGCAGCCTATTTTGGCCTTCGCTGAATGTGCAGATGAGATCCGGAAGCATTGTCACTTTCCAATTGTACAGCATGTAGCTTCGGTTTTTGGGTACAAGACCCTTTGGACACAGGTCATGCCGTTTCATGAGTTGAGTCACCATCACCGAACTCGCTGGCTCTGCATTTGGATTCGTTTTGACATTCCTGCCCAACCACTCGGCTTTGAACTTCCTTGCTCTATCACACCACGTTTAGCTTGGAACGATGAGTGCTATCAGTTCACCTTGCCATCCGTGTGGAAGCACCAGGTCTCCCTTAGTGCATCAGAGGCTAAGATCTATAATGATCCTGCCTTGCTTCCCCCAGCCAAACGAGCACGCTTGAGGCCAGATCCACAACATGATGCTGGACTACAAATGAGGGTTCCAAGCCCTGCGGAGCCTCTTGCCACACTCTGCGCATCTTACAGTGCACAACACCTGCTTGCAGCCGACCATGTGAACCAGAAAGGCATTTTCGCGTCCTTGAAGCAGACATGCCATGGTTTCGCATTTTTCGATCCTGCTCATTTCTGTTCACTCTTCGGTGCCATGTCCTGCATTGTCATGCCCAGCAAGCTGTCACTCGCTTTTAAGGTCATTGGTAATGCCATCACGGTCCCCCAGAGCATCATTTGTCTCTGTGTTGGACTGTCCTGCCAGAAGTGGTTGATCCCATCGCCATCATGCGTCAAGCCTGGGAGCATCGGCTCACTGCCTGCAATGCTGCTCTCTTCGAACATGGTCCGTTTGTCTACCTGTGTCCGTTCGGCCAGCTTCGTCAGTGGCTGTCAGCTAAGGTCATCCAAGATCTTCCAGGTGAATGGCAAGTTTGCTTTCGCCTTGAGGCTGAGGAGGAGGTGCACCTTGCCAAGACCACTACCAAGGCAGTCCTTCGTGATGTGCTCCTTAGGTTCATTGCAGCGCCTTCGAGTCTCCTTGAGCAGTGCAAGATTAAGTGTCATCTATGTGAAAGGCCTCTTGCTGCTTCAGCCCAGGAGCTTAATGCCATCCATGACCATTGGCAGCTGCTTATGTGTGGTCACCATGTGGGGGACTTCTCCTTCCGGCTTCATCCTCAAAGCGTTCCTCAAGTCAACACTACCTCGAGTGGGATCTCACCTACACTTGAAGTCGGCCAAGCTGAGGAGGCTATCATTGAACTGCCTGTGCCAGACAAGTTTATTGACTTCTGTGACGTTGGCTACTTTGGCTCACTACTTCAGTGCATCAAAGCTGCAGGTCTTGACCATGACCAAGTTGGCCTCATGTTACACATTGTGCACCATCAGCTACCAGGAGCTGTCTCGTGCCTCACTTCGGTGCCTCAGGTTGAGCATCTCCTACCTCTTCTACGGCAACACCTTGTGGCTGGTGAGTCTTTGGCTATCACGTCGACTTTTGAAGCCTGCCATCCCAAGGCAAATGCTTCCAGATTCGTCCACATCTTCAAGCCCTCGGATGACCCGCTCCAAATCGCGGTCGCGGTTGTGCTTCCAGGTCATTTGTCAGTGGTGCGTGTGTCCCTGCACTCTGAGCCGAATCGTTTGCCTACCTTCACTGTTGGCAGCCATTTGTACTCTGTCCACCAGATCAATGGTATCCCTGCAGTGCAACACACAGGACCACTACAGAATGGCGCGTTGCTACACCTTGCACGCTCCGATCAGATCAGAGTTGGCGGACACCACCTTGCTTCTGGTGCTACTCCCACCCTTGATGCAGGAGCTGACTTCCAAGCTCGTACTGAGTACATGTGCATTACTCATGGGTGGATTGCTGCTGATGAGTTGTGGAGCATTACACAGAACATCATGTTCATGCAAGATCAGGCAAGATTTACAGCCCCGGTGTACTGGAACCACCGTGATGGTGAATTCACCTTGTCTCCTTTTGGCGAGATTGTGCTGTTCAACAACACCATTAATGTGATCTGTGTACTCATTGATGACCATTGGGCGGCTATTGAGATCCACAGACGTGGGGACTCTGCGCACCTGACCTTTGTGCAAATGCCCATCCACCTCCACACGGCAGCGACCCTTGTGGTTGCCAGGCTGCTCGATCTTGCCCCGCATCGTCTTACAACATCGAGCGTCCATGACCAACATCTTCCGCACCTGTGCGGATGGAGGCTGGTGCAAAGATGGGTTATGTGGTTTGACATTGATGACCAATTCCAGGATGAGGCCTTCCATGGTGTTGCTGATCATTACCGGGATATTATCAACCTCACCCTTGAGTGCTCGCTCGAAGATTGGAGAACCTATACATGGCACCTCCTCCATTGATTGAGTTGGCCACGAAATTGCGGAAGAAATTCCTCATCTTCCTGGCAAGGCGAGAGACCCAGCAGGATCCTGTTCCGCAGAAACCTCTTGTTGCGGCCTTCCCGGTGCGGCTGCGACCTTTGTCCTCTGCAGCGGCAGCTCCGCCTTTGACCTCTGAGGAGCTTGCCAACCGCCGGATTGAAGCCAGACTGCAACACATGCTGCGCTACAGTGGATGGATGGCCACAGATGAGATGGATTTCTCTCTTGATGCCGCCCGCATTATTCAGCCTGGCACTCTCTTTTGTGCGCCAGCTGTGTGGAATCTCACCACTCGGTCTTTGGATTACCCCAACAACCTATTGCCTGAGTATGGTAGCCACACACACATCATCTGGTTTGTGATCCACAACAACCACTGGCTGCAGTTTGAGTGCTACAAGCAAGGCGACCGCTCAAGATTCATCGCCTCAGTTCCCATTCAACAGCGAGGAATCTATGTCCCTCTCATTCAGCTTCTCATGGAGGATGTTGGATTGGACCGCTCCAGCATTGCAATTGACTTCGTGGACCAAACTATGCCGCGGGACCTCTGTGGTTACTATCTGCTTGCCAATATCTTCTACCGGCTTGGGCTCCATGCACCGCCTCCTCTCGATGTGCATGACCAGCTGCTTTCGCAAGGGTGCCATGGCAGACTTGTTGACCGTGTTAGGCATGAAGCCAGAAGTACCTGGATGAGGGCCGAAGGCCTTCCTGATTTTGTCATCTTCGCAGCAAACATCCGTGACTGGTTCTTGCTCCGCGTCAAGACCAATCGGTTTCCAGACCATGTCCTTGCAGCAGGTGCCATTGATGTTGCTATGCAGTCACCACGTGATCCTGCTCAATCCACTGGTGCTGCTGGGCCGCCATCTACAGGCCGGCCGGCTGCCTCTGCGGCTGCCGCCAAAGGAGTTGACCCGGTTTGGGTCAATGACCCTTGGAACCAGAAAGCATCACGGCCCAACCAATGCAAGTGGGAAGATTTGCGCATTCAACCTGAAGTTCCCTTCTTGGGCACAGATGGAAGGGCACTACAGCAAACTCATCGACTACAACTTGCTCCCAACCGGGGTGGCATTGTCCTTCTTACCAAATCGTTCATCTCTGAAGCAGCAAAGCAAGCAGGCAAACAAGATCTAGCTCTGCTACTACCAGTCACAGACCACATGCACTTGCCGCATCTTGCAAACAAGCTTGAGGGTCCCTTCGAAGTCGCCATGATTGATGAGGTTGCGAAGATCACCTACAAAAGACTGGTGCACCTTCTCGTCATTCAGGGCAAATGCACCTTTAAGCTCCCGGAGCCGAAGTGCAAAATCACGACAGCGGCTATGTGTGAGCTTGTCCTTGAGGTGGACTCTGGCTTATGCATGAAGGCTGATTTTGACAAGATCCGCGACAGCCCCATTGCTGCTTTTCGTGACATGGTCACTCAGATTGTCACCATTGACACCTCCACGGTTCTGTATGGGTTCAGAGTCACACGGCATCCTGGAGCTACGAAAGGGGACAGCATTTTGCAATGTATCATCAAGGCACCGCAGCCGCTGAGGAGTCCACTTCTGGAGGCAAGTGGGCAGTCTCTCCTCCTGGTCAGGGACTTTCTGGAGCGTGGTCAGTTCTCTACCGATACATCTGTACTGCCTCGCTTTTGGGCCCCGTCCTCCTCTGAGCTCCACAGCATGCGCATTGCCCTGAAAGATGCACCGGGACAAGCTGGAATCATCCTGGCACGCAGAGGTCTTGCACCCAGAGTATGGACAGCCAAGATTGTTGAAGCCAGGAAGACTTTGTTAGCTGCTGACGGGCGCATCGTTGATGCCAATCGGCATGTCGTGCCACGCCTTTCCTACGAGCTGGCGGGCTGGCCGGCCGGCCGGCACGGATGCGGCAAACATTGTCCAGTCGACGCTTGACTCCACTGGCACTGCGGTGCTTCCCTTGCGCACATTCCGCAATGCTGGCGTGCATACTTGGATTGTTGCCACTGAAAAGGAGTTTTCTGTTACACAGTTCTCCATTGAGATCAATGGCCATGTCCACCAGATCATCATCCAGCTGCTTGAACACCCTGGTGCTCTCAAAGGCTCTGGAAAAGGGAGTGGGAAAAACTCTGCCAAGACCAGGAAGAAGACAGAAGCTGCACCCTGGACTACTGGCCCTCTGCCCAGTAAGCCATCAGCTGAAAGCACCAGGATTGATTCTCTTGAGGCCAGATTCGATCGCCTCGAGCAACGACAAACCCACTTTGAGGGTAAGGTCGACTCCAAGTTTGACAGTATCAGTGATGCTCTGCGCCAGCTGCTCGCGAACACCAACCCGCGTGCGCGGGAAGCCAGTGGCGAGACGCCGCCTCCGAAACAGCATAAGGGGTCCTGACGCCCACATGCAGGGTGGGTTCCTGTGATGCTTGGATTTTGCTTTCGATGCCTTGTCCCTCACTGGACTTCTGGGCTCTCTGGATTTTGGTTCTTCCATGTCTTGTCTCCTCTTTCCGTCAATGGGTTCGCCTTGTCGCATCTTGGGTCCTGCCCTGCTCTACTCTTTCTCCTGGGGACTGCATTCTCGTTCAGAGCATGCCTTTTGGATTCATCGGTTCGACGTAAGTGCTCTCACTTCGTGGGGACGACATGTGCCCCTTTTCGGCCCTTGATCCTGCTAACGTTTCTTCAGTGGATTTTCGCTGTCGCTGCTTGGTTTTCGTCCTTTTCGCACCTGCTAGCTTGGTGTGACCTGTGTCCTTTGTATGCGCGGAGCAATTTCTACTTTCAATTCAAGTGTGAAAGCAAACTGAGCTGGAACCTCCCAGCTCGCGATTTTGTGCTGGCAAAAACAGTTGCTGTTTGTGCATGCCTGCCATTCGCTCGTCTCGAATTTGATCACACCCTAGGCTTTCCAGGTGAAGGACCCGAAAACATGACCTTGTGGTCAGCCAACATCGGGTCATTTCGTACTAACTCTGGGTGGAAAGCATGGTCAGCTGATATTTGCTGCCTTCAGGAAACGCGCATTGGTAAAACCAATCTCCGGTCGTGTTCTCTCGATGTTAAATCCCGGGGTCTCCGCTTGACCACCAGCGACCCTCTTGCGGTTAAGCGGCACAAAACTGGTTCCATTACTCCTTGTGGGGGTACTGCGATCATCGCTTCTGAGTCCCTTATCCAACCCTTTGACCCAGCTAGTGATCAAACGGGACTTTATATTGGCCTTTTCCGTACTCAGCGGCTTAACGCTGCATGGATCCAAGTCCGGCCCCGATGTCGGGCATTGGTAATTTCAGTGTACGCAACTACCGGGGCTTCACAAGACCCCCACATTCACAGCCGAAATGATGACCTGTTTTCGCAAGTTTTTGCCTTTGTTTCACAGTTCGGTCAGATTCCTGTGGTGCTGGCTGGGGATCTGCAAGCCGACCCAATGAGCTACCCCTCCATAGCTAATGTGGTTACTTTCCACAATTGGCATGACCCGATCGCTGGTGTTGACTCCGATGGGCACTCAACTCGTCCCCTCACCTTCTCGCGTGATGGTGCATTTTCTGGGGCTGATGATGCCACCTCCTCAATTGACGCGATTCTGCTTAATCAAACTGCCTTCTTTGCCCTTGAATCCGCAGAAGTGGTTCCGATCATTGGTAAACAACACAGACCACTCAAGTTTGTCTTCAAATGGGAGGCTATTGATCTGGTTGGTTTTGTTCACCTTAAAAGTGCCCCATTCCGAGCGGATTCTCTCCGGAAACCTCAGACTGATGATGCCACCAGCCCCCAATGGGATCTGTTTGAACGGCGCTATGATGAAGCCCCTGGTTCTGATGCGAAATGGGATGTCGTCAATGACTTTTTGATCCATTCACTCCTTCAAAAAGGTGCTGTCTGGGGTGACGGACCGCGTACTAGGGGACAAGCTCCTGTGTTTGTGGCTAAGAAGATTGCACCTGCTCAGCATCGTACAGGTTGTGCGGCCACCAAAAAGTCATCCCTGCTGTTCAAATTATGGGGCCGTCTCAACGAGCTCTTTTGTCGGCTTTCTCGTGAGCCTGGTGGACCCCAAGATCAATTTGATACTCGACGGACAGCCCTTAAAGCCTTTCGAAGTCTAAAGGACCTTGAGGCCCCCTTTGGTTGGACACACCCTGCCAGTCCCAATTTGGCAGATGTCTTCATTGCAAAGCAGTGGGTTGAGTCTGCAGCTAAGCTCCTTGATGCTCAAATCCGTCTCAGCCGCATCAAGAGATGGAAACAGAAGATCTCCCAGTCGGCCCAAACCAATTGCCACTACCTCTATCAGCACCTCAAAAATCGCTCGCAAGATGGACCCCCTAATTTAGTCATTGATGATGAAGGTCACATTGTTTATCAGCCGGAACACGCTCTCGATCACATCAACCATGCATGGGATTCGATCTTCTCCGCAAACCTCCTGTGTGAACACCCTTGCAAGGTTCTAGCTACCGTTTGGCCACAGACTCAAGATAAGTCCTTCCAACTTGACTTGCCTGATGTCACGGGCCAACAGCTGTATGACACGATTCAGCGCCGCAAGATTGCAGCTGCGCCGGGCTTAGATGGCTGGCGCACGTGCGAGCTTCAAGCCCTTCCTGTGGCTTGCTTCGAGCCCATAGCAAGGTTTTTCACTTTTATCGAACACAGTGACCAACCACTACCACAAGCTCTTGTCTGTGCCAAGCAGTGTATCCTCAATAAAAAGGGTCCTGCCTCTGCCCTTAATAAGAGATTGATCACTATCATGCCAGCCTTGCTGCTTGCGTATACCGGTAGCAGATATAGACAAACCCAGGAGTGGCAGAGACAGATCCTCCCACCCGCGATTCTTGGTGGTGTGCGTGACCGCTATATGGCTTCTCTCTACAACGAGGTGCGGCTGCAGATTGATGTTGCACAAGTCTCTTCTGAGGCCATCATCGGAGTTAAGCTTGATAAATCAAAAGCTTTCGACAGGATTGTCCCTGCTTTTGTTGCCATCTTGCTGCTTGCATTCGGGGCCCCAAAACACTTTGTCAACTTCTTTCTAAAAATTTATCAAGGTTTGCACCGCCACCTTACCTATCGAGGGTGGGCACGGCCTACTGCTACCACGGCCCCTAACGGGGTGGCACAAGGGTGTAGTTTGTCACTTCTCGCTATGAACATGTACAACAAAGTCTGGTACCATCTGTTGGAGCACTTGCCTTCCCTGTCGGCTCGTGCCTTTGTTGACGACTCATATTTGTGGTGTAAGCTCATTAATGTCTCGGCTCTTGATGACGCCATTCGCATCACTGAACTTTGGGATCAGCTTGTTGGGCAGCAGTTCAATCCCACTAAATCTGCCATGTGGTCTTCGCACGCCAAGGGCCGTTCGGTTTTAAAAGCCAAGTTTCCAATGTTCCCCATTGAACTTGAGTTTGAGGTGCTTGGGACCCAGATGTATACCAGTCACCGGAAAGCCTACCACTTCGACCCTGCACGTTTCAAGCGCATTCTTGCTGACATCGACCACATTGGCGCCTTGGCCATACCTATGCATGTCAAAAATCTGCTCATTGGGTCGAAAGCTATTGCCCGACTCACGTTTGGGGCTCACATTTCCCAAATCCCCAAGAGAGAAATGTCCCAAATGCAGAGTGCAGTCATTCGGGCCCTATGGGCCGGGAAACCTAAATGGCGTGCCAAATGGCTTGTGCAGGCAATCCTTGGTCAACCTCACCGCACTGACCCTGCCATTGCTTGTGCAGTAATGACGATCCAAGAGTTTGTTCGCTGCTGGCATCGAAGCC
Organism: Durusdinium trenchii; assembly: GCA_963970005.1. Classification (NCBI taxonomy): domain Eukaryota; class Dinophyceae; order Suessiales; family Symbiodiniaceae; genus Durusdinium; species Durusdinium trenchii. The sequence continues at coordinate 19,186 of CAXAMN010021283.1, read as the reverse complement.
CTGACCTTGCTCCTCTGCTCCATGCCACATATGAGGCTGCAGACGCCTTGCCGCACTCCTTGTGGGCTCGTGTTCGTGCTGCATGTGAAGTATTACATATAACCATTAATGCAAGTGCTGAGTTGTCGTTCATTGGGTCCCCTGGGCTCCCCTTGCACAATCTCCAACCTCGTGAAATCCGACCTCTTCTTACACAGCTTGCTAGGCAAGCAGCGTATGCAAATGTCGACTTCCGTACACGTAAGGACTTTGATAAACCACAAGGGTTGCTAAACCATTGGAGTACCACCGCCTTGCTGCGTGCGCAGCATAAAGAGCACTTGAATGAAATTCCAATTCAGCTTCGGTTTCAATCAACTGTTGTGGGATGTGTACTTACCAATGACCGTCTTGCAGCTGCCGGCTGGTCTCACACCAGTCAGTGTCGGTTTTGCCACGAAGCTAAGGAGTCATTGGGCCACTTGGTCTATGAATGCGAGCCTCTCCATGCTGTTCTCGGCAAACCGCTCCTGCATGAGATGGGCCAGAACTTTGCCCTCGCAGGCATTGTTGAACAACCCTTTTTCCTGGCGCGTCGACGGCTGGTTATTATGAAAGCACCGACAACCTTTCCAGAGTATAACCCCTCCAGCATTGAGGAATTTTGGACAGATGGGTCCGTTCTTTGGAGTGAGAGATTCTGGATTACCACTGCCACTTTCGCTGTTGTTGGGGCGGATCTACAAGTGTTGGCCAAAGGGTTGGTGAGCTATCCCTGTTTGAACTCCTATGTTGCAGAGTTGTGGGGCCTCCTTCAAGCATGCTTGCTTGGCGTGCACCGTATTCGGATTTTCTGTGATTGCAATAGTGTTGTGGAGCATGCTAGCAAAGTTTTTGCGACTGGCATTGCAGATGACAGCTGGCTCTGCCAAGATTGGTGGAGGTTTCTGGCTGCCCTCACTAGTCACCGGAAGCAGCAGCATCCACATCCATTTGAGGTGCAATGGATTCCTGCGCATTGCTTTGAGCAGCTCCCTGTTGAAGCTATCTCAGCACAGATGGCACAATCACGCCACACTTCGGTTCGACGTATCGAAAGGAACCGCAAAGCAGACCTTGTTGCCAAGGAGTTTGCAGCTTCTCTTTCTCCAGTGCATGTTCAACTGCAGCACGAAGCTGATCGAGGCTGTTTGCAGCACCAACGTTGGCTTGCTCGCCTTCATGCACTGCTTCCGACAGACGCTGGTTATAATGTTGATACAAACATCCCTCAGCAGACTGACCTTGATAGAGAAGCTTGTCAGCGGTTGTTTCCACAGTGGCCGTGGCACACTCGTGTCAGCCAGTTTCCTTGGAAACCGAAAATACCAACAGGTTGTGCACAGCCATCCAAATGGACTGGCAGTTTAAGTGATTGGAACAGTGCATGCGGGTTTCTCCGCTCACTGCGCTGGAAGCTCGATCCTGAAGCCATCACCTCAATCTCGGAGCTTACAGTTTTGTTTCAGCAGCAAGGGTGGAAATTCGAGAGTGATCCGCAGCTTGTCACTTACTTTGATATCCATGCCAGTCTTCGCAGAGCGATCAGCCTCCTCGCTAAATGTGAAGAGGCGCAAGCCTTTCCTGGCACTCTCAACGCGGCACTCGCCAAGGCGGCAGGGAAAACCTTGCCGCAGGGTCGATTCAAGGTGCTGCTGTTTTCATGGATGACGGTGCCCTTGTCCATTTGGCACGTCTTTTCTCTCGTGGAGCGAGCAGAACACTCGCCTCCTGGAGGATTCCTGTCCTTTAGTTTGCTTTCATTTGCATGTCTGAGCCTTGGCTCGTTCTCTTTGGGGTTTTGCTGTGTTTAGGTCTGAGGCCTGGCACATGACCGGCCACGTTTTTCCGCGTGGAGACCGGTTGCGCTTGGTGATATATAGACATACACATAATATGTTTTCTAACCTATGTATTTGCAAAAAAAGTATTCATTTAAAATGCTCCGCATAAACGCTGCCCCAGCCCTTGGCTCGAGTGATGTGTTTGATTCACTGGCTCAAGTAACCAAATGTGGCCAGCGGCGCAATAGCCACTGGAAGTGAAGCTGGACAGTGCCTAGGATCTGAAGCTTAATAACTAAGTAAGACATATGTGCGGACGAACGTCTATTCAAGCCAACAACTAAAGTCATAGTAAGCTTTGAGCCAACAGGTCTCTAAGCTCTGAGTCAATTCGCAGTCAACAGCCACTCTGTTACTGAGTCATTTATGCAGCAGCTGTTATAAAGCCAACAGCTTAGACCAGCATTCAAGCCAACAGGTCTAGACCCTGATTCAATCCTAAGCCCCGGTTCAGAGGAAAATTACTTTCAACGTAGAAGAAAAGGAAGTTCCCTTGCCTGCTGCCGACGTAGACGTGAGTCGGGAGCTCACGCCTGCTGAGAGGGAAGCGCTCAACAAAGAGCTTGAAGGATTCGCTTTGGAAGGGTCGCGCTGACCGCTCCGAATGGGACGAAGTGAACGCCGACTTGGAAGTCTATCGGCTCAGTGGCGAAACGGTCTTGGAAGACCCGCGCCGACAGGAGACGTATCGCCAAGCTGTGCTCGAAGGCCTGGGTTTTGGCGATGACGCCGCTGAACGGCGACCGGGCATGAGCTCGGATGATCTTGCCGCGTGTAAGAGGTCTTAGGCAGAAAGGCCGCTGGTTTCTGGTTGGAAGGGAGCCCCCGCACCACCGTGCGGAATGTGGCGCATGACTGTGTGCCGACGGGCCCGCCAGTTAGCCTCCAACCGCATTCCCTCAAAGGAGAGAGCGCGGCGTGGGTGGATGAGCGCCTTGAGGAAGAAGTGGCTCGAGGGCAGCTCGTTCGGGGTTCCTCAGCTTGGGGCAGCCCGCCGTTTCCCACCAAGGAGGCGCCGGCGCACAAGAAGCATAGGAAAAGGCGTCTTGTGGTTGACTACAGACGAGTCAACGCCAGGGTGCTTCTAAGCACCTATTACTGCCGGAAGGCTACAGACGTGTTGGCGCAATGCAGCGGATCGATCTGGTATTCCTTCGTGGATGCTGTCACAGGGTTCAACCAGATCCAGAACACGAGGAGGGCCATGGAAGTTTTGGCCATCGTGGCTCGGTCAGGAAAGTTCTCGCCAGTCTGTTTGACTTTTGGTCCTGTGAATGGGCCAGACGATTTCTGTTTTGTTGTTGACAGAGCCTTTGGCCCGGGCCGCGGCAGAAAGGCGCGGTTCGCCCGTGAATGGACCGCCTATGTGGACGATCTCACGGTCCGAACGGGCAGGGTGATCGACGGGCAGTTCCTGCAGATGCTGAGCACGATGACGAGATAAAGAAGGCCATGAAGACTGGCCCGGCTCTCGCTCCACAACCTGCCGCAGATGCGCTCGAGGCGCTCGGCGTCCAACCAAAAGGGGCTTGGATCGTCAGCTGAGAAAAAGGAGAATCGAAGCACAATGAGCGGGTGTCTGATCACAACCACCCGACGCGGTGCCTGGCGTTGGTTCACTCTGGGGCACGGTCCCTTAGGTTCCCTAGGTTGATCAGTCTTTGGGGTTGTCGATTGCAGTTCGTCGTCCTGGGTTCGTGTTTTCCGCAGTTCGCGTTTCGATCCGAGCGGGGCTTGGGCAGAGCTGAGGGGCGTACCGGGTGTGCCGGGTCACGTGAAGAGAGCGAGAGCACGCGAAGGGTCGCGTGGAGTAGCCTTGCGGAGCTCTGGGAGAAGGCTGACACGGCCCTCATGAATTTGCTTCGGGCGAGCTCAGGCGCCAACCAGACCCCAGCCAGCCAGAGCCTGCGGAGGCCGCTGGGGGAGCCACCGAAGAGGACTTGCACGCCGAAGCTGGGGTGCGAAGTAGCAAGCGCAAGCGGGGTGGCTTGAAGCGTAAGAAGTCGCACAAAAAGCTGCGCAGGGTCAGGAAGAAGACGCCTTCCGCGGCGAAGCGTGCGTTTTGCCGCTTTCGCGCGGTCTGTCGCAAGCGGTCGCGCAAGAAGACCGGGCGCACGTGGGCCTTGTCTCACAAGGCCCGCAACAGGAGGCTGCACGCTCTCCACGGGAATGGGGCGCTGCAGCTCAACCACCTGTGCTTCCTTGCGCTCAGGCGCGGAGCGCGCTGAACATCGTGGGCATGGGGGTCCAGATCGTGGCGGTCTGGTTCGTTTCCACGATGATGATGAATCTGTGGCAGCGTTGCAGGAACGGCAACACTGCTGAATACGGAGCCCGGTTGACAGAGCTCACTGACGGAGGGTCAGTGTGGGCGGTCAAGTCCAAGCGAGGAGCTTTCCACCAAGTCAACCTAAAGAAGGGGCAAGCTCCGCTTGCCGACAGACAGTATGTGGAGGAAGGTGTGTGCCCTCGCATCAAGGCAGCTAAAGAGCAGCTGAAGCGGCTCGCGCTTCCGTCTGAGCCGGCGGAACCTCCAAAGGTAGAGAGGCCTTCGGTGGCCAGTGCGCGCGGGAAGGCAGCTTTAGGACAGCCGTGGACGCTTCAAGGGGCTTGTGGCTAAGGCCCGTGGGCTCCAAAGAGACGCGCGACCGTCTCGCGGCTGGTTCCGCCTCTTCGCGGACCAGCGCGGGGAAAGAGCCATCCTTACATCGCCAGGAGGGTCGAGGGGGTCGGCCGGAGCCGCTGCCCTTGGAGGACAGCAAAGCTTCCACTCCGGAGCTGCTTCCGGAGCCATCCCTTCAGACTCATGTTGAGCTACTCGTGAACGCAGCGAGCCAGGATCGGATCTTGAACATCTTGGCCGGCGCTGGAGAAGTGATGATGACTGCGTACACGTTCGATCAGCCCGACGTGGTGGACAGTCTCATCAGGCGCCCTGGAGTTACGAGACTCCTTGTTGATCGAGGCCAGAGCGTGGGTGAGCGGACAAAGCTTCAGAGGCAATCTCTGTTGCAGGTGGCCCGGGCAGGGATCCGAGTGCGTTTGACCGCAGGATCTTCGATTGCGGAAGCTTACGCCGGGGATCGCCGTGGCGCGTCCGTTGGCAAGAGCCTCAAGGGCATCCAGCATTCAAAGACTTTCTGTCGCAGGGGCGCAGAAGGAGCACCAAGCTTCCTGGTCGTGGGAAGCTCAAACTACACCACGAGTAGCAGGGCGAACGTGGAGCTCGGGTTGCTGGTCAGCGGGCCTTGGGAGGATGAAGTCTTCCGAGCGCACACCGACCAGTTCGAGCGGCTCTGGGCCGTCTCCGAGATCCTTGGAGGGGAGGACCGTCCGGAGAAGGAGACGAAGCCGTCGCGGAGGCGCGTGACGGGCAAACAGAGCCAGGGTGAATCGGCGGAAGGTTGATCCGCCGACCGCGGCGGTGCCTGCGCTTCGCGGCGCCGTGTGGCAAGGCGAAGGCAGACGAGGTAGAGAGATGCCTTCACTCGTTGCGCAAAAGCATCTGAGGGGCGACTGTGATGTCTGCTAGCCTTGCCATGGTTCATGTTCTTACTGTTTCACTTGCATGTGTAGCTGTAGGAGCTGCGTAGGTGTACATAGTTCACCTCGTTTTTGGCTCAAGCCAATACTCTTGGCTCAAGGCCAATACTTTTGGCTCAAGTGGCACGTAGCTAGGCGTAGCGTGCTGTCTCACCCGCCGACGCGTCCGCTCGTCCTTGTGAGCGTAAACAGCTGCGCGCGCGTTCGCTCGTTCGTACGTGCGCTCACATAGTAGTAACAGGTGCCACGCTAGTAGTAACAGGTGCCTTACTACTAGTAACAGGCGCCTTACTAGTAGTAACAAGGACGCTAGTAGTAACAGGGACCTTAAGAAAGTCCAGAGCTCAGAGCTTGTTGTTGTTCAATCAAACTTGATGCTGTGCCTTGGTGAACGTTGAATGAAGAAGACAAACAAAGCAGGCAGCGATGAAAGCCAGAACATGTTTTGTTCAACGCGTGTGCAAGTGCATGGTGGTTATTGTCGTTTTGCCGTGAGGCAATCAAGAAGGAGGAGGAACTATCCATTGCGCCTTCCAAAATTGATATTTTTAGCCAACAGGACGAGCCGCTGTTTATGCCACTAACTCGTTTGCTAGTTGTATTCGCTTCAATTTCTCAGCTTTTGTTCACTCGGCTCAGCGCTTTGCGTTGCAATGTCTTTGCTCACTTTTCACTTTTCACTCTTTTGTCAATCGCTGGTCAGGTGAATTTGTCCAATTGTTTTCTTTCCCAACACCTCACCCAACCCCTTGCACACCACCGTCTCAACTTGCCTTTGCAGCATTGTGGTTTGCCAGTTTGCTCATCGCGGATTTGCAGGATGGAAGTTGGATTAGAGAAGAAAAGATGTCGGCAAGCCTTCGCGACACGGATGAGCCCATCACTTGGTGTTTTGTTTTGAACAGCCTTTAACCATGCAGGGCTTCAAACTGATGTCAATGTTACAACCTTCTGATGTATTTTTGTTTTTTTGCCGCCTCTGAGTTGCGCTTGTTTCGAGAAACAGCTGTTTTGACCACACTTCAAGTTTGTGTTTTTCCCTCCAGTTTTAAGGACAGATTGCTATGGCTTCACATTGCCATCAGCGTGAGTGCTTTTCTCAGCAGCGTTACGCCTAGCGTTCCACTTGTTTTGCCCTTCTGTGGCTGAGGTGAAACCAATTGAGATCAAGGGTTCCCAATAGTTTCACCGAATTCCATCTTTGGAGTAAATGTAGAGTGGATGTCGCTGTGGCATGACCGTGCATCACTCACAAGATATGAGACTTGACACTGCGTTGACACTCTTGTCCAGCAGGTTGTGCACACGGCGGGTGAAGAAACAGTGAACCAAGAAGCTGTTCAAGATACGTTTCACTCGGGCAATGTATACGCCCAAGCACAGCCACGAATCCAACCATGCATCGTGAGAAAAGGTAAGTGCTTGATTTTGAACCGGCTTTCCTGAGAGAAACTTGAAAAGAAAACTGGAGGAATATATATATATATATTGAAAAGTCGTGGAAAAGAAGTGGATAAAGTTTGGTGTGCCTTTGACAGGGTTAAGCAAGAAGGGGGGAAGTATGACAAATTTCGCGAATGAAATTAAATATTACTGTTTTAGGGTGTTCAGACGCCTGGGTGCCACTAGGGTTTCTTTTAAAACAAAGTCAGGTGTTTGGTGGAAGTCTGTGAAATTCATTTTACACACTGAGTCAAAAAGGTTCAGAAAGAACGGGAACCAAGCAAGATGAACAATGCTCATGAAATGAAGGCAGTGGAATCTTAGTGAAGTACTAAACTTAGGGTCGCAAACGCCATGGCGGAACACAAGGTGGGAATGTGGACCAGTTTCAGCTGATTAACATCAAACTACATTGTACATTCTACATGAAATCAGAATTCAGGTTCACGGTATCCAGGTGTATAAAGCAGAAACCAGGCTTCAAACTTTTGCAGGTCACACACACCTCTCTATAAACTCATATGGACCAGGTTCAGTTGATTGTAATGAGGCTAAATGCATATTCTCCATGTCTCCTGTCTCCATGAAATGAGAATGCAAAAACATAATGACACATAAGAGAAGGAACAGGAAAGAGAAGGCGCAAAGAAGAAAATGAGAAAAGACAACTTGACAACGCATTTACTAAATCAGTTGGCTGAGCTGAGCTGCCCAGGGAATCACAGAATCTGAGGTCTGAGTCTGAGGTTCTGTTGATGAATGTGGTCCATGCATTAAGTAGCAAGTGATAAGTAAGAATTAATTTATAAGAAACTAATAGAAGTGCAAGATCTTCGTTTAGAAGCGGGCCGCCCAGCAGACTATGGTGACACAGCAAGGCAGCGCTAGATTGGCGCTAGGTTTCTTCATATCAGGATAAGCAAGCAGGAAAAAGAAGAAACAAGCAGAGAGCAGAGAGAAGGAAAAAAGAAGATACAAGACCAGAAAAACGAAGAACAAACAAGAAGACAGAGAAGGAGAAGAAGAAGAAGAATAATGCACAACAAGAAGAAGACAAGCAAGCAGGAAAAATAAGCAGCTGACTGGCAGACTATGGTGATACAGTAAGGCAGCGCTAGATTGGCGCTAGGATTCTTCATAACAGGATAAGCAAGCAGGAAAAATAAGAAACAAACAAAGAGCAGGAAAAAAGGAAGACGCAAGACCAGAAGAAGGAAGAACGAACAAGAAGAAGGAGAAGAAGAAGAATGCACAACAAGAAGAAGACAAACAAGCAGGAAAAATAAGCATCTGAATCTGACAGGATAATAAAGAAACCGACGGAGATTTAGAAGCGGGCACCCATGGATTTGCGATGAGTGCACTCATACGTTTTTACACCTCCCCTCCCCTAACCCCCCCCCCCCCCTTTTCCACTAAGGCTGGAATAAAGAAAGAGACTGGGAATAAGGGTCTATTCCAGGCCTGTTTCCCTAAGCCACTATTAATAAGGGAATAGAGGTGAAAATTTGTATTCCAAGTCTATTTCGGCTAAAAACAGCATTAAGTTGAAGCATATCAAATTTGGAAATAAGCCTGAAACAAGGAAATTGCAACCTTATTTCTGGAAAACGTGAAAATGCTTATTTCCTTAATTCCATTGCCCAGAAACAACAGAAATAGAAGAAATAAAGAACGCTTTGTTTGCTGAGAATCTCCAGTGCACCAGACCCATGAGGATGATAGAGAGCAATTCGCTACTACAGCAATGGCCTCCAACCCAAGAGCAAGAGGAAACTAACTAAGAGCGATGGCCTCCAACCTACTAGCGATGGCCTCCAACCTACTAGCGATGGCCTCCAACCTACTAGCAACGGCTCCAACCTGGTAGCCACAGTAACCTAATTGTGATGTCCTCCAACCTGAGAGCGATGCCAACCTACTAGCTGTGTGTGTTTCCTGTGAGTTGGCGATGGTGTGAGATTTGAGAGAAAGCTATGTCAGCAATCAACTTGCGCATTCAAAGGCCTTGCAGAGTGTAAATCTGGCGCTTCAGGTACACCTGTGATCAATTAGAGAAAACGGTGGGATTTTGGATTGAAGCAAGGACAAGCCGTATCAAACATGGAGCTGTTAACTCCCTTCTTGTTTTAGGAAACCAAAGGCTTGGAGACTCAGAGGTGTCCATTTCAGCTGTGTCTCTGATGTGAAAAGCATCGCATTGAACCCAGTGGCATGGCTCAAAGCGAGGGGGGATGGATGTCAGATGAAGATGAGGTTGTTTCCATCATCATGTTGGAAAACAACAGGCAGTATGAAAGTGGAGAACCAATTCTTTATTTTCCTATTTCCCTGTTTCCTTATATCCTTATTCCTGTACAGGGTGTGTTTCGATGTTGTTATATAATTGGTTCCACATCAGCACTGGCCATAATGAGGTGCCGCAATAACAAACATCCCTATTTCCTTATTTCGCTTTTTCCTTATTCCAGTACGGGTCTATGTTCATCAGCTCAGGCCAGAACTAAGCTCTTACTCCAGATTCATTGATTCCACTATTTCCGCGCGAATCTAGGATGGAGGGTCCTCATTCCGTTGCGTTGCCTATCCAAGATGAGGGGAAAGAGAGTTCTGCAAGACGTGTGTGCTCCTGCTTGGGGGACAGACAGTGACGGTGTTCAGCAGCAGGAAACTACAGAGTGAGTGGTGCTTGACTGACACCTTGTGCATTTTCAGAAGGAGCGCTTCCCGTGCGCAGGCTGCCAAATATTTTGACACAGACAAGCAGAACGAGAAACACATCAGAACATACCATGAATGCTTGTGGCCAGGAGAGGAATTTCAGTTGCTGCGCCCCAAGCATGGGAAGGGCGCGGAAAGCTCGAAACAAGAAAGCTGGCTTCAGACAAAAACAATTTGCACGTCGGGGCTGTTCGCCGCTATTGCCTACTGGCCGAACTACAAGTACATGCATGACGTGGATCGCTCATCTGCGTGCCAGGGCTTGAGTCAGTTGCTGGCTTGCCTATTGAACTGCAAAGGGCAGTGTGCTTTTCCTCATGTGAAGTGTGGCCAGCAGGGCCGGAACCCTGACCGCGTGTCCATAGAGTTGGATGCCAGTGGCCGTGTGATGATCCAGAGTTTCTTTAGTAGAAATTTCTGGATGGAGAGTGCGCGGGCGCTTTGGAAGAAAGACTTCAAGAATTCAGAGAAGACATGGGTGAACGTCATGGCTTTGTTCGATGAACAGTGCTTGATTTCTCTTTCGGATGTGGTCGCCTTCACTCTGGATCCACAGCATCCCAGAGAGTTTCAAGATGTTGCTCTGCCAAGCGTTTTTAGGCTGCTGACTGAGATGGCCTATGAGATATCTGCGTTGAAGACATGAGTTCAACAACAACCAATTTTCGATCTGGTCAAAAGCGGAAGCGATTGACCCAAGCTGTTTCTCAAGCTGCAGTGGAAATGGTTGCAAACAAAATCTGGTTCTGGGGATGATGCTCGGATCAATTTATCATTGATGTTCTGTACATGTTCGTTGACACGGCGACTGGTGACTGCTCAAAGTCTTATTCCTGTATCTCCTTAGTTCCCTATTTTCTCATTTCTATTCATGTTTCTCAGTTTGCGTCTTTCCTACAAGCTTCCCTGGTAGGCCAACCCCAACGAGTGAGAAAAAGGTAGGAAACAAAAGACACGGGGAGTAAGTATGTCTGCGCTTATTAGCATTGGTACACCTGAGGAGAGGTTCATCAAATCAGCCACCACCAAAGTGGGCGCCAATGTGAACCCTTCAGGGATTGCAGCTTCAATCATGGTGCCTCGGTGTCATTTCCTGGGTGAGTGACGCGTTGAGAGGATTTCAAATCAGGCGTTCCATTGGGGGGTGTCCTATTTCTGGGCAATGGAATTAAGGAAATAAGCATTGTCGCATCTTCCAGAAATAATGTTGCAATTTTTTGTTTTCATGTGTTTTTTTAATGATATACCTCAATTCAATGCCCTTTTGGAGATTAGGGAAACAATCCTGGAATAGACCCTTATTCCCACTCTATGTCTTTATTCCAGCCTTAGTGGAAAGAAGGGTGTGGGTTAGGGGAAGGCAGCAAATCCGGAAAACCAAAGCACCTGGCGCCGGGTTCTGCGCTGAGTTCATCTACTGGTGCACTGCGCGGGCCTTTTTCAAAGGCGTGCGAGTTTACCATGCACTTTGGCCTGCATTGGCTGTGGACTCGCGCGTTTGGTGCCATCCTTGAAAAAGACCCCACGGCCTAAAAGATTTGTTTATCTCGCTATTCCTTAATTTCCTTCTTCAAAGTCCGAGTTCGAGAGAACAGGGGGGGCAGAAGCCATTGACCAAATTCCATGAATATTGACCTACAAGCGGCGGTGATCTCCCCCACACCGGCTGCAGGTATACACTGATGGCTCCTCTGTGGCCAAACGCCCGCTCGAGCTTACGTGGGTTTTCTCTCCAGAGAAAGGCCGCGGCGTTTTTGCACCGCCCATTGCAGGGAACCCTAGACGGTCAGTTGCGGGTGATCTTTTTGGATAGCCGCAGTCAGACTGGATTATGCACAGTAATACTCCAGAATTAAGGAATTAAGGACATAACGTGTGTTTGGATTCTATCTGTGCCTTGTGCGTTGATTTGAAATGGCCACTAACATAGCTAAATCCACGAGTGTTGTGGCTTCAACGTCCGTCTGTGGCATTCCAGCAGAAACGGTGAAACCGTGTGAGAGAAGGTCAATTGTCAACCAATTGAAGCCAAGTCCAAAAATCATCGTGAGCGTTGACTCAACACTGAACTTTTCAAAACACTGAACCCTTTTTTTATCACCTGACCTTGACCTAGCTTGAAGAAAGCTTGGCCATGGCTTCCACTGATGACTTCGATGACAATGTGAGCACAGTCAGCCTCACGGATTCTGAAGCGCCTGAATGGACCAAATCGTCGACGTCGTCAATCAGCACCAACCCGTTGGAAGAATTATGGTGGCAAGTTACCAGTATGAAGGGGAAGTGTTAGATAGGTTTTAGATAGGTGGAACTTGGCGGGAGGGTCAAAACAAAAATCTGGCTGTTCCCGACATTCAGCTCAGGATTTGGCAGCAGAATCCAATTTGACCAGGGCTGCTCGGTGTGTCCAGCTTTGCTGGGCCATCCTGTTTAAAGAATTGGGGAAGAACACTTTGCAGGACTGACCCGACTAGTCTGTTTTCGATGAATTGAGCCAGCCCCTTCTTGAATGGTGCAAGATAAAAAACCTATTGTTGGTCCAGTTGATCATTTGTTGTTAAGTTGTTAAAAAAGCTGAGTAGCTTGTCTCGACGTTTTACGACAATGACATGAACCGACGCTGTGAACCTGTTGCCCTTCATGTCCAGCTGGTTTTGGAATTATTTCAAGACTCTTTCGTTCACAATCCCTATTTCCCTATTTCCCTAAGTCCCTATTATTTCCCTATGTCCTTATTTCCAGTTTCCCAGCTCAATACGTTTCAGGTGATTGGGGGCACCGTTATGGTTGTTTTCACCCCAAACACCCTCCGACAAAGACAAAGGGGCGAGCGTTTCGGATCGCTCCACCCGCAGGAGTCCATGCTCGTGCAAGTTCATGCCACTTCTTCAGCCTGCACTGGGGCACGCTGAGATGGGCCAAGCGGTCATTCAGAAAACAATCAATTCCTCCAAAAAACTGGACCGCATGGTTGAATTTACGAGCATCAGAGCGCATGATCCTTGTATGCATCTAGTGGTCATTGCTTGGTGCCTTTTCTTTTGAAGGAAGTTCAATGACCGGGTGGGAATATTAATTTGGACTTGCCGCCCGCCGCGGCTGGGGGTCAGTGTGTGTGTCCACCATGAGAAGAGTAGCGTACCTTAGGTACCTAACAACTGGTCGCTCAATATAAGCAGAATACGGGAATACCAATCTCGCGCCAGTAAGGAGACCAACAAGGGCTGCAGACAGCTCATTGCGGATCATGTTCGCTGGTGTGGGACAGTGACCAACGATCACTCACAGCCATGTGTTCATGGCGACCTCACTCAAATCATGCCAAGCAACAGCTTTGACCCTGAGAGCGGTTTCGAAGCCAAGGCAGCCCAGATCAACCAAGCCAAGCTTCGCACCACCCAATATTGCTTTACGCATGACCACCAGTGTCCAATTTTTGGGAAGAGGGCTAGAGAAGTGGACCTGGATGTGAGTGGGCTACCTTGCCCAGACTTTTCACGGGCTGGTGTAGAGAGAGGAAAAGAGGGACCCACAGCGATGCTTTTCTGCAGCCATGCCAAGTTTCATGCTGCTTGGCAAACCCCAATGCTGATCATCGAGAACGCGCCGGACAGGGATTTGCTTAAAGCATGTTCAAAAGCACAAATTGGTAAGTAGAATAAGAAGGTCTTTCCACAACAGCTCTCACAGGATTGAAACAAGGAAACAAGGAAATACTGAAGTAAGGAAATAAGGAATTAGGCTGGAGAAGATTCTTGAATTTGGTTATTGCCATGACTACCACCAATTCTAACACATTCAGACTTCTTGCGACTCCTGCCCCTGCCGGCGTGGCCTCTTGTGTTGCGAGGACCTGGATTTGGGAATGATCACGTACTTGTATTCCAAGCACTACAGGATTCGGTGCCTGCGCGTGATGCCAGCCCATCAGGGGCACGCTGGTGTAGCCAGGGAGAGGGTCTACTTGATTTTGACTTTGAAGAAGAGTGTAGTGGAGATTGCAAATCCTGAAAACATGTACAAGAAGGTGTCAGACTTCATCATGAGCTGGGTCTGTACAGAACCGAAGGACTGTGAGTGTTGAGTCAACAGTTTTTACAATAATACGCGCCCTTTTCACAAAAAGGTTTGTTGGGTCCGTGTGTCGGGTATTGTGGAAGGGCGGTCCACACTTCAATGAGCCAGGACTACATGGTATCCACCACGGCGGAGTACTACAGGGAGGCTTCCAAAACTGCCAGGACACGTGGTATGCCTCTACGGCCCGCACCTAGAAGGCAAACTATTCTGTTCTTATCATTCATAGCCCACCTGCACGCTATGAACGATCTCATTCCCACCGTGCGCTAAGGTATCCAACACTGATCTTAAAGTCTATTCACCGATCCGGCGCCAGCGATTCCAAGAGGATGCTCTGGATTCTCCGTACTCGATGAGGTATTTGCTGAACCAGAACCTCTTCATGAAATTAGGTGCACGTTTTTGCATTTTTGCACAAGCTGTCCTAGCTCTACTAGCTGGAAACATCGCTTGACTTCCAAAGTGACATTGACCTTATTTCCTTATTCCTGGTGATTCCTTATTTCCTTACTTCCAATTATAAAAGAGTGGAAAAACTATTGGATACCTCTGATGACGTCCACCTATTTGAAGAAAACTTGCTGCTGCAATCACGGATTTGTTGGCCTAAGGCGGGAAAAAGCGGCGATTGCCTTTACCAGTCAGCTGTACAAGCGCCGGCGCTCGCGAGATGCTGCAGCGGACCCAAATCTCTTCTTGAATTTGAGCGACAACCCTGGGAGGCGCCTGTCTTGGAGTGGTTCATGGGGATGTTTGCCGACGTTCCGGACCAACAGCACACGCTTCTACAACTTCACGAGGGAGCAATGGATGACTCCGCGGGATCGCCTATGTGCCCTGGGATTCCCGGTCACGCCAAACACTTGGCACGCAATGGGCGTGCCCATGCTACCAGTGGCATGGCTGGATTAGTTGCAAGCGCTTTACTATTGTTCCTTTTCGTGTTGATTTGCCTTCTTATTGCCCCTGCGGGCAGTCAGTCCGATCAGTCAGGTCCAGGATGAGAACAGAGCGTCCAGCATTGGAGGCAACTCCTTTCATTTTTCATCCGCTACAATCGCGCAGCTGGTTGCCTTGGCTTACTATAGGACCCAAATGTCTTGTTGAGTAGATTTTCCGCAGACCTTTCTGCGCTGCAATCATGCCTGAGGGAGACCAGGTAAATACCCTCGGGCAGGTGAATTCAAACGTGAGTGGCTCGATATATGGGCGTCAAGTCGTGGAGCCTGTAATTCCGTAGATGACAGCCAATCACCATGTGGGGAAACCACGTGCTGACATGCCGACGTGTCCGTTGCCCCAAACAGGTGAAAGTGTGTGCGCAATTTCCTTATTGCCTTATTTCCTTATTTGTCCCCTCTCACACTCACTCACATGTCCGCTACCGCAAGTGTGTGCACTGCCCCAATCAGGTGACAGTGTGTGCGCAATGTGCTTATTCCTTATTCCCTTGTTGGTTCTCTCTCACGCCCTCTCACGCTGACTCATATGTCCGCTGCTCCAAACCGGTGAAAGTGTGCGCGTACAATTTCCTTGTTTCCACATTCCATTATTTGTCCTCTCTCATCCCCGCTTGCACGGCCATCCCTCTCACACTCACTCATATGTCCGCTGCCCCAAACTGGTGTGATGTAACTCCGGGACGGAGCTGTCACCGTTCAATTTTCCTTTTTCTTGAACTGTTGACCAAGCTGTTACTTTCATCTTCCCGTAAAGTGCTAACGAGTCTGTGTTGAAACCTTCTGTTGAGCCGACCCAGCATTTCTTTCCGTTGAATCAACAGTCAAGGTCTAACTGTGCGCGCAGGCTACTTGCGGTAACACTGGGGTGCACCAACTGATATAGCTCTTGCGAGCATGGATCTAAGTGTGTACCATTTCCTTATTTCACAATTCCCTTTTTTTTCTCATCTCTCATCCCCTCTCACACTCGCTCAAATGTCCGCCGCCCCAATCAGGTGAAAATGTGTGTGCGCGCGCAATTTCCTTAATTCCTTATTCCCTTAATTTGTCATTTCTCATCCCCTTAAATAAACTGAAGACACTGTGGCACTGTAAAATCCTTGGTGGGTTGGTTGGCGATGTTCTCAATTGACGATTGACATGAACACAAACTCCGTTCATCAGCAGGTTGATGCTTAGAAATCCACTGCCTTTGATTCCACCTCTGACCTCGGAATTGGCCCAGCTTGAACAAATTCGTAGCCAACGGTGAGCTCGTCAGCCGCGCCTGTTGGTGATCCATGGTGTCTGCGGGCCAGACCAAGCCAAAGCAGCGACCAAAGGCCAAGCAGAAGCTGGCGGCAAAGGCAGCGGCGCCTGCCAAGTCTGCTGCTAAGGCTAAGACTAAGAAGCTTGAGGAACCAGCGCCTTTGGACGAGTCAGAGGACATCCTAAGGGTAAATTGAATTGTAAAAAATTATGGACTTAGAGCACGGTTGTCCTTTGAGTCACCAGGCCACACTAGAATCAAGCCACGATCCGAATCCTCGAATCGGGCAAATCCCCAGCTTTTAGGCATACCGACAAAACCCAGAGAGTCAACCTTTCGTGGCTTGAGGAGCAGTTCAGACGTAAATGGTACCGGTTAGTTCACGGCCCCACAACCCTTCAAGCAGCTGATATCTTTACGAAGCCTTTCACGAACTCAGAAAAGTGGGGTACAGCGTTGAGACTACTGTCGATACGTGACAGACTGCCCGTGGGGCCACCGCAGGTACGATCCACTCCTGCGAAGCCAAGCGTGGCGGAAGCGCACGCCGTGCCTGACGCTCAGAGACTGCTGGTCGAAGTATGTTGTGATCAGAACTCAAAGTTAAGTGATAGGACTAGGCCCGCTGCTGAGGGATGCCGGGTGCTGCAGTTTACTGAAGAATTTGACTTTAACAGTAGCAGCAATCGCAAGCTGGTGATCGCCCATGTCAAACATCACCTCAAGGCCCATAACGTGGAATCGGTACTCGTTTGGGTGAGCCTACCCTGCACGGGGGGCACTCCGTGGACGTACATCAACTTACGCCACCCAACCGGAAACCGGAAGGTAAAGCAGCATCGTCGAAAGTTTGCCGTCCTGTGGACAAGTCTGGTCGAGTTTCTGTCTGCCCTTCCCGGTGTGCACGTTGCCATTGAATGGCCGAGGGGATGCACCTATTGGGGCTTACCCAAGGTCAGGAAGCTGATCGATAAATTATGTCTCGCGCCATACCACTTCGACGGCTGCGCTGTGGGGCTGAAGGGTATAAGGATAATCTTCCCATAAAGAAGCCCTGGACGGTTGCTACCACTCATGAAGGAATAGGTAAGGTTTTGAGCGAGTTTCAATGCAGCTGCAACATGCAACACGCTGAAGGGAGAGGAAAGTTTTTGAGAGAGACTCAGTCCTATACCTATATGATGACAGACGCTATTCATGCTGCGCATTTTGTAGCCGCCTTCAGAGCTCTCAAGCTGCTTCGACTTGTTGTGTTGCAACTCTGGTTTGCCCTGCCACTATGAAGCACATGGCAGTGAACTTTGCCTTAGGTGGAGCCCGAGGTCATGCCCACGGTGCGTGACCGCATCGCGGCATGGGAGAAGGTCTCCACGGACCTTCGCGCCGCTTGTGTCAAAGTGGCATTCGGGGAAGACCCGGAGTCCGCCGTTTGGCCTCAATCCGCCAGCCAATTGGCGTGGCCATCCGTGGGACACTCGGAGGGGGCAGTGCCCAAGGCTCCTTCAGTGAAATCGCGGATCTGATGGAGAGGGCGCCGGAATGTTTGTTTGCACAGCTGTCGAGCGGGCCGGAAGGCTCTGCCGATTTGCTCATTTGCGGTGATAGCTCCTTTCGCTGTCATTCGCCAAAAGTTCATCGGCCCAATGATTGAGCCTGAAATCACGCGGATGGATTTGGCCCAGTTCCTGAACCAGGACTCGATGGCCTGGTGTACCCGCATTCGATCAAGAATGGAATGGCGTCGTGGCTTAAACAGGATTGTTCCAGCCATCGAAGAAGAATTGCAGGAAATGGCCGAACACAATAAGAAAAATGGTGATCCACAGAGGTTGGTACCCTGGGCTGGAAACGATGTCTACGGGGATTACGCTGTAAGTGGATCAACCAGAAACGGTTTTTGAAGACAGAGGCGGACCGGAAGGTCGCAGCCGATTGGCCATTCGCGCAGCTTACTCCTGTACGCGAAAATGTTGAACGGCTCATCGCACTGCGAGACCGGTCTGATGTGGCTGAATTGGTCGTTGTCGGGAATGCTCCAGCCGAAGACTTCGACTTGCCGAAAGCCTATACAACAGGCATCTCGGGGAGCACTACGGATACCTGATTTCGAGAGGGGTCCCACGTGTAGATCCGAGCACGATGACGTCCCAGGTGTTCTACCACGATCAATTCCACATGATCGAGTGCTACCAGACCCTCAAATGGGGCGTTGCTGTCTACTCCGGCATTGCAACCTGCGCCTTTCGCACCTTCCAGGTGATGCAGTACAAGGAAGAGATTGAACCGTTGACTGTCTTGAACGCCGGTGAGGGCGAAGGAGACTTGCAGTTGATGGAATTCCTCTTCAGGTACCCTACCATCTCGGAGGTTCGGGCTGCCGCAGACCTTTTGCTTGCCGGAAGGCGAGCCGTGGATGAGATTGAGCTGAACCCGGCCGACATAGTGGACGCAGTCGACCAGGAGATAATGAATTGGTTGCTGCAAGAAGAAGAGGCAGATGTCGTGCGGTTGAAGGATACCAGCCACGCGCTGGCCGAGGAGATCAACCCCGATGACCTGTTGCGATTGCCCATCGATGCAGAAGAACTGGATGAAAGTGAGCATGATGAAAGGCATCGCATCATCGTGAAAGAGCTGTACCCAGACTTACCTACTCCGCAAGGGGGACTCGAGCTTGTGGAAGAGTTTCCATGGGAAGTCCCGCATGCAGGAGACACGCTCGACTTCGACGAGTGGGAACGAGCCCTCGAGGAGAAGAAGAAGAACCCCGGTACCAGCTCGTTCATCCCTCCAGTTGAGGTGCCACTTCCGCCGCCCAAGAACGAGGAAGAAAAGGCTGACGATGAAGCGTTTGCCGATGTCCGCACCGAACAGTCCTATGTGATCGTTGAGAATCCAGAGGTCGAACAACCCGACTGGGACGACGATGATGCGGATTCGGCGGTCTTCAAGTCAGTGAAGGGTTCCGAGGCCGATGATGATGAGAAGCCCGAACCCATGGAGATCGACGAACAGGCCGAAGGGGAGCAGAAGAAGGCCGATGAAGAAGCCGCTCCTGAAGGCCAGGGAGAAGTCGATCAGCCAACCGAGACGGAAGCGGAAGACTAAGAGACGGTTGAGGAGAACCCCGATGCTGCAATCAAGGAGTCTCAGGATGAAACAGCCGATGAGACCCATGGACAGGCTACTGAGGAGAAGACCAAGTCAGGTGATGCCAAGCCCATGGAGGTCGACCTCACTGGAGATGATGATGCTGAGGATAAGACAAAGAAGAAGCCATCTGCCGGAAAGCCCAAGACGCCAAGCGTGCCGGAAGGTTCGCCGAA
>CAXAMN010021282.1:495-57124 GCA_963970005.1 Durusdinium trenchii | reverse complement strand
GTGGTATGCACGCAAGGTGCCTTCCACACGGGTGGAATGCACTGGCGCGCACCGGCTCCTAGAGAAGTGACTGCGGCACGCAAGTGGATGGTTCTACAAGAGGACATGGACTGAATGGGTTCCAAACTTTCACACCACCACCACCACCACCACCACTGCTGCTGCTGCATCTTGGCTTGTTGTGAAACTGTCATTCTCATCATGTCCGTCATGCTTGGCTTCAGAGCCTTTGGCTTCTGCCCGCTTTCTTTGCACATAGCCCAGTCTTTGAGGGCCTGCGAACAGGCCAGCCATGGCGCATGGAACCACCACTTAGAAAAGGGAATGTTTTTGCGCTTTCTTCATGTTCTTCCAGTTATGCCATGCCATTGAATCTGTGATTCACAGTTTTCACTTGCAGTTGCTGAGTTGCTGCGGCACTGTCGACTACCACAAGTGGGCCCCAAAGAACATATCTGCTCCAATGCGTATGATTATGGAACCTGTCTGCAAATGCTTGATCTCCAGTTGACTCCCCACCAAAAGGAAAATACTCCCCACCACTTTCGCAGATCTTTCGATTGTGATCTTTGTTCTCTCCCTGGATCTAGATTTTATCCGCTGTGGATTCCGCCGAATTTGATTCATGGTCATAGTGCAACAAAAGGTAGGGATCGGCGAACACTGCTAGCCCTCTGAATTACATTGTGTGTACATCTCCTTGCATTGAAGCCAAGGCCCAAGCGTTCAAACAAAACCGCTTTCAGCAACAGTGGCCCAAACATTGCAATTACATGGAGTCACCAATCAAAATCCATAGCCGCAGCATCTTAGTACCTTTGCCAGAGCTCCACCCAACTTGGCCTTGACTTGCTAGTTCCGGCGCCTTGCTGAATGCACGCAACATGCACAACAGATCGAAAAAGGACTTGCCATGTGCTGTAGCCCCATCAGCATATTATGCCAACAGCACCACAGAACGCATGTCCACCATTCTTTGACAAGTTACAATTTAAATACATGCGTTGACGAATTCCGAAAGGAATAGATGCGAGGCTGGATGCTGGATGTCTTCAAAAAAAACTCAAGGATGGTACGCTGCTTGCCCGATCCACGCTTCCTGGAGGCGACCTCATCACAGCTTTTCTCGCAAAGGTTGCTCTGTGAAAATAATTGAACGCATGGTACGCCTACAATGGGGGCTACGACAGCTGCACTGCAATCCTCCAGCTGCTGTCTCCACACTATTCCACACTTATATTCTGACATTGGGTTATTCAAGCGGTGACAAGAGAACATCAGCTCAGCCCAAAACAAACAAGCAAACAGCTCCACGAGAAACGGTGAGTATGAAGTGTGCGCGTCTGTGTCTGTATCAACTACAATGTTGTGAACTAGCACTGACAAATCCAACTTGCTTCCGAGCTGACAATCACGACTTAATCAAAGCTAAGAGCCAAACAAATTGGTATCTGCAGTAGGCTCGGACTCATCTGCCTTAGGCTCGGCCAGCAGCCAGCACTGAATATCTCAATGCTGCTTAAGGAGGTACTGAACAACTCATATGTTCTGAACCTAAGGAGTTGGGCCATGAGAAAGGCCGGAGTATCCAAAGTCCGAATATTTCCAGGGTCGCCTACCGAAGCTTCCGAGCCAGTCCGAAATTCCGTACTCAGTGAAGAAGGATGTCCCTGGCGGCGAGGGTGCCCAACATACAGCCACAATTTACAAAAGCTGTGGTAAACCATGGTAAAACATACATTATGCATACGATCATTGATACGCTGCTCAAGTGCTGTATGATGCCACATTTGCAAACCTGCACAGTGGCCATTAGCTTTTGACCCAAAGAGTACACTTGAAGGAAAGAAAACAAGAGAACAAGAAATCTTGAGCACCCAGAATTGAGAACACAAGGGTGGATCGAGAGTTGCAAGACATTCATGTCATCGTGCCATGACCTTTGGAAGATCTGAGATGAGGCGTGGTGAAGGGAGAAAAAAAAAGATATGAGTTGGCATGGACACACCAGAGGAGGCTCTGATAGGCTCTGGGGATGTCAAACACATTGGAATGATATGGGGTGGGCACTACAAAGTGTTCCTTCCATAGATTTGTAAGACGCAATCAATAAATTTTTGGGGATTGCCTCCTAAAGGAAAACAGTCAAGTGTTTAGAGTTTTGAGTTTAGAGCAGGGTCCTACAATTCCAGGGTGTCGGTCGATGCGAAGCAATTAAAAGTGGGGGGGTCCTGCCAAAGAATAGAAAACCATAAAAGATTGGACATACTCTGGTTATCAGAATCCTTGCCCTACGTCAGCTTGGCTTGTACTCTTCCCAAGTAAGTGAACTAAACCAACTCTTTTTGGTCTAGAACAATAGAACAACCCTTTTCGAAACATGAGCAACATGATGCAATATCTTTATTAAACAATAAAATGCTCTGCTTCACACTGCTAGCAGGTACAGCTGCAAGTGTCGTCTCAACCTCGAATGACATGCTTGGCATGAGTTAGTGGCTACCCAAAGGAACATATATATAACTTATAACCTCCTCTGCGTGAGACGGCTCAAGGCACCTGAGTGGTTGTCATGTTCGCCCAGGCCACAAGCCTTGTCTGCTGCACGTTGAGGTCTTTCACTCGAACAAGGATGCGCAAAGGACATGGCAAAGAGATGCCTAGGCCTAGGCTTTAACAAGCCATTTGTCTTGCTTCCCACTTCCTCTTGCACTGCATTTGGAAAATTGGTTGAGTTGGAGACAGGGATAGCCAACAGTTGTTTGATTCTCGAATTCTCGAGTGAAATGCACCCACCCTTTTGGAATTGAATCCACTCAGCTTCGGCACCCATCTGAAGCTTCCAAGGCTTTTCGCGTCAAGCCGATATGAAGCACGTTGCCATAGATCTTGCGCATGCCACACAGCATGCTTGAGCAAGGGAACCCGGTTATATAAATATAAATACACAGGATGGGCGCCTTTCTCAGACCAAAAGTTTGCATGGTCCCCGCCGAACAAATCTCAACTATGCAATTCTTGTGAGCACCCTGGAGAGTGTCGGCATGATCTCGTCCCAGACAAATGCTTCTCTGGATTCTGAGACACGTAGCTATGGTCTCAGCAAAGCTGCATCAATATTTAATCAAATGGTGTTGGACAAAGTAAACCCTTAAGCAAAACGGTATTTACATGGAACGCTACTCAGGTCACAAGGAACGCTACGCTACTACATGGAACGCTACGCTAGGGGTTTGATGCAGTTCTTCTCACCCTCATGATTCCGAGGACTTTGATTAACGAGTCAGGGACCATGACTTGTAAATCAAATGTGACAAATCAGAACATGTGTTGGTTTACAGCAAACGACATTAAGATAATTTAGGATGATTAAGTAAGCAACAAAAATAAAGCCCGTCAGTACCTGGACTGCGTTGCGGTTCATGAAAACGAAGGTTGCATCTGGGTAGCGTGCCTGCAGGTGGCGGTTTGACGGCAGGGCCCAGCCTAGTCATAGCCCTCTTCCGAAACATTTCAATGCCCTTTCAAAGACCACATGATAGGCTTGGTGCGAGTGCAACTGTTATTCCCTTGGAAAAAGATCTAGGGCTCACCTTTTATCCGCAACTGGAGTAGGCTTTCACAATCCCGTACATGGACATCCGTTGTTCGGATTCCTTAGCCTTTCAAGGCATAGGCCCTTTCTGGCCACGTGACTTTTGCTGTCCAGGCAGACAGCTATCAACACCCTTGCAGGTGTGATTTTCTAGAGAAAACTCTTCGTGCACCCTGGCAGGTGCATCTAACTTCACCTTCAAATTTCGACTTTAACACCAACTATCCACGGGCCCCCTTGTCGTCACGAAGGTGACGTGGATTTCACGCAAGGGGGAAAACCTTTTAGCATCAAGTGGTAGGGTGGTAGGATGTGGTCGGAGAGCTCTTGGATCCCACGCAAGCAACAGTCTTTTTGATTCAACAGGCAAGATGATATCTGGGAGCTTGGATAGGCCGTCGGCGATATAGATGCGTGCCACACGCTGGCTGGCCCATCTACCTTTAAGAAGTGCTATCTCCATGGAACCTGTACACTGGACGAGCCAGGTAGCACCACCTCTCCTCATTGAGTAGGGTCTAAGACCCAGCGATTGAAGCTTGAATTTGCGAAGGTACAAGTCAAAGTGGCGACGGAACGCCTGTCCTGAAAACTCCCATAGACGCCTCGACAAAGCGTTCCAAGCGACAAGAACGTCGTGAGCGGCTTGCACAACCAACACTGTAAACTGACCATCTGTTGTGACCATTTCGTTGGCCGCGGTCCTCTTCCTGGTCTTGGTGTCTTTTAAAGACACAATCGGAATCGCCTGTCTAGAGTTTACAAGCAAGTCCGACCCACGCAAATTCAAGAGTTCGCCTGTACGGAGGAGAGTGAAGAAACCCAAGCATAATAGGCAGCCAAAGAAGATGTCATCATGACATATAGCATAGTAGGCCATGCTCAAAATGATATCTCGGGTTATTGGCGGTGCCCGCACAGGCCATGCCATCTTTTTCCAATTGGCGAATAATCTCCATGCTGTAGGGATCTTGCGCTTTGTCAAAGGTTCATAAAAGTGCAACCCTGACAGCGCGTTGCCGACGGTGTATAGAGATTCACCGTCGCCGTCCTCCCAACATAGTTCCACCCACTCGGCTACTGCCGAATCTAACTCAGCCTCATTCTGGATGTTTTCAATGAAAGGCATGAGCAAGCGCAAGGCCACAAATAAGCGATGCGTGTTCGCATCGTGACTCCTGCATCACGCAGCAAAATGCCTCTGCGCTCGAACCTCCTTTCAGCGCGAGTTCTCTTGCGCAGGACTTTAACTGCGACTCTGGCCATCGGTCGGGTTCTCGCTGCTTTCGACGTGAGCTATAGGATCAAATAAATCCCATGAATCAACAAATGAGCATTGGGAACCTTAAGAAGCCTGTTGAGCGTGACACTGCTGGATCGGCCTTTAGAGACCACACCAATAGTTACGTAAGAGTCACTCAGGTGGAAGATCCTTTGTTGCGACCACCGCTCTGATCTAATGCCTCGGAAAACACTCAACATCAAAGCCCGTAGCTCCAGCTGATTTATATGCTGCGGCTTGGTCCATCGAACCTTGAACGCATGCTGCCATGTCCACCAATTTGCACAAATGGATTGTCTCGGAAATGCCCGAGGGTTGACCAGTTGTCCGGACACGACTCGGACATCCGAACCCGTGAAGTTCGTCCGACCGAGCTACATGACGTTTAGGTCCCGCAATGTTGTCTCTTGTGTCTCTGCAAAAGTCTGGCAACCATACTGCAATTTTGGAGATAAAGGAGCCTGAAGGCGGAAACTGGCTCGAAACCCGGGACCAACCCCATTCAACGTGTCAAATGCCCATAATGCACACGTGGGAAATGCTTTTGACATAGGGCAGCACCGATTACACAAAATGAGTATATGCTGAAAGCATCCCCGACTAATGAACATTTCTCCTGGTCATAGGCTTGAGAGTCGACCTTGATCTTACTGGCGGGCCAAGCAAGGTCACAATGTCCATGAGTCCCCGCTCATTACTGTCAGTGAGCCTCCACTGTTGGTTTTTCCATAGCAACAACTCGGATCTAAACTGGTAGGGAAGATAAATAAACCCGCAAAGGCTCCACCTGGCCCGACAATCTGCATCAGCCCTGTGCAAGCCTGCAGGTTGTGAGGGAGGTTTATCTTTCAACACTGCCCTCATACACGTAGGAAACGCCCTTGCTTCTTGTTCCCCCGGCCAATGAAAACCTGTAGAGATCCACTGATCGACTGATGATTGGGTAGGCAGCGGTGGCAACCACCTTCCGCCATCTCCTTTCTTCAATGACCTGGATGCCTTCTAAACAGCCCTCAACTTTCTCAGTGGTCCAACACAGCCTAGGACGTCTTAGGGGGACTGTTGCACCGAATCTAGGAAGTAAGGTTTACAACCCCCATCCAGCTACTTTTTTCATCGGATGCTGACTCATCCATCGAAGCCACGTTCTCTGCTGCCACTTTGATTGTAACTCGTGAGGCATCGTCAAGCAATTGCCAAATTCGGAGGAACTCAAAGAATAAGCCGCTCTCAGAGCCCTTATAGGTTTCTTCTGTTCGCTCGAGCCGAACTGAGATCTCTGCATGGAAAACCACCCCAGAGGTGAATCTCCTCAATCGTGTGGAAGTTGTCAGCCCAACTCTTGACGACCTCCCGGGTGATGCGTCTCACATCCCTCAGGATTTCTGCCATTGGCCAACGCCGGCTCACAATCCGATTTGCTGGCGCATGCACGTCCACTGCGATCATCCCTCTAGGAACAATGTCAAGGATGTCATGAGCGCGAAAGGTTCCACCGATACCTGAGAAAAGGCCTATTACCTAGATGGGCTACCGGCGGTAAAGCGGGGACCAGCTGTGGTGAGGTGAGGGTTTCACAAATACCTGTCTCTTCCCCATCCAATTTTCTCGAACGACGAGACGCTGCCGCCAGTGCGCTTGAGCAATCTCTGTACATAGCAGCGTGCCGTGTCCGCCGCTCGACGCCCCAGCGCGGTCCACTTTCCACAAGCCAGCGGCCTCACTGGGCCAGCCAGGCCATTTGTGGAGTGTAGCGCCAGGAGCGCCCAGGCGTCCTCGGCAATTTGGGAAACACCTTCTAAATCACCTCTCCTCAAAGGGAACGTGGCAGCTCGTCCTGGCCCCACGTGTCCAGTTGCGGTCCTCGGCTGGTCAAAAATCACTCTCGACAACCATTGCCAAGCACCCTCACAACCTCTTCGTTCATAACAACAACGCAAGCAGGGTCCCAGCGTTTCGAAGGTTTTGAATCCGGCGTCCCACACTCAGACAAATCTCGTCCTGAAATGAATTCCTTGCTCTTCTTCTCGAGTCGAGTCAACGCCTCCTCACAACACAACTGTATCCCTTCACGGGAGTGCCCAGTGGCGGCAACTCAACATTCCCTCTGTCCTGCTCTTCAAAATCCAGCGCCTTACCCCGCTCCTCTAGGGGGTTTCACAGTCGCTCGAATTCTCCTCACTTCTCCTCCTTGTCCCCTTTGTCGTGTGTCTCTTTCCACTTCGACTTGCCCTTGCCTTCTCTTTCGTGCCACCCTCCTTTGTCTTTCTGCTTGCCTCCTTTCCTTTTCCTTTGTCCCTCTACCAACCTCCTTTTCCTCCTCCCAATTGCGTTGCCAGCGACCACTTGGTACCCAATCTGGAGTCTCGACCTTGAAGTTTGCTTTTGCGTGTTTCCTCGCTTCTAGCAGGATGGCCGCCGAGGTGGCACTTTGCTCTTCGGGGATGGCTACCTCGAGGAACTTCGCTTGCGTCCACGACTCATCCACTATAGGGCCTGGTGTCCTGCTAGAAAATGAGCTGCCAGCATATCGGCGGATCGAGCAAAGTCCCCGGCCCGGATCAAATCGATCACCTGTGCCATTTAAGTCTTTTATGGGGCCTCTCTGCTGGCTGAAGTGCGGCCTGACGTGGAGGTTGAAGTAGGTGCAAATTTTTACGCCTTCTGTAATCAACCTCCCCGACTGCTTGTCGACTTCTACTACCTAGACATCCATATGTACCACTAAATCTGGTACATGGCACGTATGGACCATATGTGCGTGAAAAACCATATGTACGTGAAACTGCGTGAAAATGCCAGGAACCACAATTTTGCACATGTCCTTGGACATCCTATAGTATGTGTTTGAAACTTCCGCTGCTTTAAAAAAGTTGCACTGCAGTACATGAAACAAGGTTTCTTTGGGTGCAGTTTTTGTGAGTGATTTGCGTTCGCAGCGCCGATCGCCCTGCATGATCAAGTGACCTTATGAACATTTATGAACCGCAACCAATGTACACTACACAAACTAACCATGCTCTAGCACAGTCTAAGATTTCCCTATATACTATGTGTTATAATGACTGTGTACAAAATCAGAAAACAACTTAGTTGATTCTGTTTTCCTTGGGAAGATCCCATAAAACCTATCAAAAGATGCATGCGCAAACATGTACATATGTTTTTTTAGGGCGTGTGGTGGGGCGACGGCGCGACCGGGGGCGGGCCGGCAGCGAGCATGGGCCCTCCAGGAGGCGAGGAAACAGAGACTGTGGGGGAGGTGGGATGGATTGGGAGTCCAGGGATTGTATGGCCATCTGTTTCCAATACAGGTGAGATGTCTAGTGGAAATTTAGTCAACAACAAGTCCAATTTATAGATGAAGTTTTTGCATGTTTTCACTCAATGCCTTGCTGGTTTCAAGCTTTGGCTCAAAATTTTAAAATTTTATTCCCATTCCGAGATTGAATGAACATGGCGGGACTGATGCAATGGCGACCTCGATTTGTCACATGGTTGTTGATCACAGTATTTTTTCTTAGTTTTTCTGGTGTCCCCTGATTGTTTAAACATTGGGAAATGTTTTGCCCTGCAAGACTAGTTTTACTCTTGATTGACCCTGGATCTAAGGGAGGGTTTCCTCCCCCGCACCCGAAGACACCGGCAGCTGGCAGCGCTTTTGGTCTTGTGCCCTCGGCAAAGTATCGCCCTTCAAGTGCATCTAGAATGGAGGAACCTGACAAGAAGGCTGTGGTCCACGCTGTTGAAAATGCTTTGGGAGAGGGGCTGAATAGATTGAAATATTTGAGCCCTTGAGGCAGGGCGATTGAAAATAGATTGAAGTAATGTTGGGTGATTGTTGGATGAACCCCTTCAGGTGTCTGATGATGAGACCTCAGAGGTGCCATCAAGTGGGGCTGGAATGGAGGAAGTGGACAAGTCGCTACCACTGGAAGATATTGAGAAGAAGGCCACGGTAGACCCTGCGCCTGCAATGGCACTTCCGAAGGCCAAGAAGCGACCAGCTGTGTCTTGGGCTTTAAATTTGTAAAACAGTTTTTTGTTTTTCTGGTGTCCTCTTCACGTGTAGTAGACATGTGCCCAATCAACAACCATCGAGGAGCTGATGGATCCTGAACTATATGCACAGATTAAACGCACCAGGAGAATGTTTGGTAAAGTTGCCCGTGAATTGGAACTTGGGACCTGTTATGAAAGGTTTTGGTGTGTTTTGGTGATGGTTAAATGGGAAAGTGTTATATGATATGTTTGATATATTTCTTCTGACTCTGATTTTGTCTGGTTTGCCCTATACTTGGCTGTGAGGATGAACAAATGACGGATATGCACCTCAAAGTCAAATCTCTGTTTAAATTGGTGGAAGATCTGCCAGGCCCATAGGGTCACAAACCGCTCGCATTGCAACTGTCTATAAGATATGGGCGCGCAAAAAAAATGAGCGCTCAGGCCAGGGAATGTGGGGGTCTCTCTTTAATGTATAGGACCCTTGGAGAACTGTCAAAGGTGTGTTGAGGGCATATTTGAACAGAATGCCAAATTTCAATGTTTCAACATCTCTATGTATACGACAAGTGTTCAATCTCCATGTTGAACCGGGTAGGTGGGTGCATGGTGTGCTTGGGCGACAAAGAACATTTTACTTGTGGGAACTCCATTTTGCTGGCTCCAAATCCTTCCAATGGGGAGTGTTGAATGCTTGCGCCACGTGTGGGGTACCATGTGCTGCGTGATCCAGGCTCATGGCGCGCTGTGCATGGTGCCGGCTCTGATGCTGGCAGTTGCTGGCCATGGTTGGGGGCCCTAGGCTATTTGGACGCCAAAGGTGGTATGTTTACAGACTGTTTACATATATGTAAGAATCTGGAATAGTGCTATCCACCCTTTGTCCCTGCTATCCACCGCCTCCTTGCTATCCACCCTTTGTCCCTGATTGTGTGCCCGGCCTCAGGCTCTTTGGCTTCTGAAACATGGTACGCCTCCCACGCGCTGGCTGGGAAGTGGCGTGGGTTGTGGAGTGGTCTTTCGAAGGTCTTTGAAAGGTCTCTGAAACATGAGATTTGATGTCATTTCGTATGAGCTGTGTGACTATCACAGAAATTTTGGCCCTGGGTGTGAGGGTATCGATCGAACAGTGCCATCAAACTAGGCTTACAAGGTTCAACTGGATATTTTAAGATCAGTCTGAATATGGTATAGACTGGAAAGCCAACCATTGGACCAATGGACATTATATAAATGGAGGACTATGTGATCTTCACTGCTAATATACAATGTAAACTGTTAAGCCAACCATTGGACACAGTTGGGTGACCACTTGATCTTCACTGCCCAAACTTGTGGCTGTGGGAGCCATGGCTACAGATGCGCAAAGAAGTGCTGAGTATGCAAGGGCTTTTGGTGAGCGGCTTCACCTCAAAGAGGTTCATTGGGGCCACAAATGATGTTTTTCTTTTACTTGATAGGGTGAAAAGACCTATATCCTTTGAATGTGTGAATAGGAAAAGCTTTAAACGTGTTCTTTGGCGCTAACCCTTCAGGTGGGCTTCTCCTTCCTATGCAATGCCACTGGGCGTCTGTTCACCAAGGGACAGATCAGCCTAAGTGATGTGGACGCCAACTATGACCCAATAATATATTGCGTGATGAAGGTGAGCCATGGGACAGGGAGGTACTCTGCACATCTTTTGAAGGAAGCGATCATCAAGCACTATGAGTGGTGCAAGCTCTATCCATGTGGTATCACTTCATGCATGCAGTGCATACAGGACTGGGCGCTGAAGCTGGGAAAAGCACTTCAACGACTTGTAGCTGGGCTGATCTTTTGAAGTGTTCCCTAATTTGGGCTGTTGATTAGTTGGATTGTTGGGGATATGCTTTCCTGGAAAAAAACTCCTTTGAAACCAATGATCAAATGCCCCATTCTCCAGGTCAGCAGGTTTCGCCGCTTGTACCGGCTTGCAGCCTCCTCCAAGAAGTCCAACATCCGGCGCCTCAAGAAGGATCTGGAGGGCCAAGTGGAACCTGGTCCCTTCATTCATGTTGGCCCACTATGGTTCTGAGTTGCTATAAAAATGTTTTGGAACTCAGGTGAGGTGCACGGTACCTTTGAATGTCCCTATACCACAAAAATGGTTTCAAAAGTTGGCTTCTATTTGATTATCTAAGGACTTTGTTCCTGGGACAGCGCATCTAGATGATGAATCTGAAGAAGAATGTACAGAAGAGAGTTCTTCTGCTTCGGTCGCCACGCTGTCGGAGCTACATCGGTCGGTTCCTGGCACTGTTCATTACATGTTTTTTTCTTCCCATATTAGTAAACACAGGTGGGTTGGTCTTGTGGGGCATTGATTCACCTTTCTCTGTTTTTAGGCTGCTATTGAGAGCACTCTGCCTAAGCTTCCTGGGGCACTGGGTTCTAGTGGCCAACATGGTGATCAGAAGATCATGGATGTGGCCTTGCAATTGAAGGCTGCCAGGGAACACGCTGCCAAAACTTTGCAGAAAAATCAATTGACACCTAGCTAATTTGGCAGGCAACTTTTGTTTTGATTGAAGTTGGATGGTACCTTTTTTGCCAATAGGGAGTTCTTGAATTGAAATCCATTGGCCGACCACTGTCAGGTCATCTGGTGCAGAGTCCATGGCTGAGAAGCTGGCGAAAGCACTGCAAGAAGTGAGAGGCCAAGCCCAACCTCAGGAAAGCGGCCCTGGTGGTACCCATGTCCTGCCTGCCTTTGCACCATGTCTGATTCGACTGTGTCTTTGTTTTTTGAATTTGAATACGTGTCCTTTGAGTTAAGTATATAATGGTAATGATTAAGCCGTGATCATTCAGTCTATGTATATATAGATGCATAATGCTTTTCTTTCCACTCGATCAGGTATTGAAGAGCATTCAAAACATTGGTGACACAAAGCCCTTTGCATTGAGCGAGCAATACAAGAGCACATGGAAAAAGCGCAAGGCAGATGAGGCAGTTGAGCCTAAGCCCAAGGCAGCTTCCAAGGTGAAGAAACCATCTTCGTCGTCGTCGAACACCGGTACCTCTTCCTGCGGCAGCTCAGGTGTTTATACACCACGGCTCTTTGCTGCCATGAGGGTGGAGTACATGAACAAGCTGAAAGAGGGTGGACTTTCCCATCGTGAAGCTTCTCAGAAGTGGCAGGACTCTGAGGAGAAAAAGAATCTTCTCAAAGACTTGCCTGTTTCTGAACTAATTAGAAGAAGGTTTGTGCCAAAAGGGACTACAACAAACCCTTTTGCTTAGAAACCTGTGTGCAGCTAGCTAGCTAATTTAGGCTGTGCCTATAGCGTCAATTCATGTGGACACGCTTCATGTGTGTCACAAAAGGTCGCCAGTCTACTGTGTTAGGAGGGGTTCATGCTACATATGGCGTACCTGTATATGACATAAACACATATGTCTTTCCAAATGGTAGAGCTGTGATGAGTAGACCATGAGCTGCTACAATCAACACACCGTTCAACCAATTTTTTGTGGTAAGCAAAAACAAGCTGGCTGCGAATGCAATTGCAGTTTTGGGCCTGCTGACATATAGGGTGCTTTGCGGGCGAATCCTGGGCGATGATCCTGGAGCTGACGCAATGGCGTGCACCGCCAGTTCTCATGCTCTTGCTGCTTTTGTTACAATTCAACACGAAGGTGCCCTCATCACCTTCGATAGAGTTTGTGGAGCTCTTTGCTGGAGCTGGTGAAGCTTCTTTGGCACTACGCCAGGAGGGGCTGTCGGGATCGATGCATGACATCAATATGGCGCCTCAACACATGGACTTGTGTCAACCCACTGGGTTCTTGCGACTTGGCCTATAGTGTCTGGCAGTCTTCAGCTTTTCTTGTGCCTTTTTTGTGGATTAACTTTCAATATATTGCTTTCCTGGGAAGGTCAAAAGATTTGGAGTTTATGTCATAATATGTCTTGGTGCGAACTGTTGCTCTCCCAGGGTGGCCTTGAATGAGCTCCGTCGAGCAGAGCCTGGAAGTCTGTGCATCTTTGCTCTATGCTGCACGTCCTTTTCGCGAATGACCCATGACCTATTCTTGGCATATGTTTGGATTGTGTTATTCAACTGTGGTGTAGACCAAAGCTATATAGGTGTTTGATGGAATGGGATACTTACCACCTTCTGGGGTGCCTGGCTGGACTGGCTGCTGTTGTTATGGACGCAGTCAGGAGCCGTGCAACGGCAGGGAGGTCAATTCTATTTCCGCTGGGCCACATAGAGTTTCAGTTCGTTGAGATTGGAAACCTGCTGTCTGCAAGATTGATCTTGATGTTGTTCATTTGCTCCTGGAAGGGGCTGAGGTGGATCATTGAGCAGCCAGAGGGATCGGCGTTTCCACTA
The DNA here is from genome assembly GCA_963970005.1 of Durusdinium trenchii. Lineage (NCBI taxonomy): Eukaryota > Dinophyceae > Suessiales > Symbiodiniaceae > Durusdinium > Durusdinium trenchii. The sequence continues at coordinate 43,879 of CAXAMN010021282.1, read as the reverse complement.
CAACCACGCTGGCAGCAATTCTTGAAATTGGCCAGTGCTTCTTGTCGTTTAATGGCTACGCGCCAGTCAAAGGTTCAAGTAATAATGAGCTTTTAGCCTGGCATCAAAAACCACACTATACACAAGAAACCACATGTTGTGCTAGGTTTGGTCTACATCTTTTTGGATGGGCAAGTTTGGTGGGCCAACAGCCAAACGACATCGGATCTGGTCGAACGACCAAAATCTCCTCTATGCCATCCATGACGAAGCTGGCTCCATGACCAAGAAGGAAATGGCGATGCTTCCTGGCGGTCCGCTGGTGACAAAATATCAAGACCGGCATGGTCTGCAGCGCTGCACGGGAATCAAGGACAAGCTCAAGGCGAGTCAGATACTGGGCAGGACATAATTTGTCTAGGTAGTATAAATCTCCTGGCAACCTTGCCAACTTGAGGTCTTGTCCTCATATGTTTTCCCGACATAGGGTTTTCAATGTTTGTACAAACATAGAAGACAAGATATGATGGACTGTTTCAAACTCTCTCTCTCTATATATATATATGATGGATCGTTTGGAAAGTTGCCATCTAAGGACATACACCCCTGCTTTTGGAAAGAAGCTGGCTCAACTGGCAGTGGCACTTCGAAAGGACAGTTTTGGCCTCCAAGAACCAATCACCCCTATGAAATTCTATGGTGCTTTTTCCCATCAAAAACCTGACAGATTCAACAAATGAGTTTTGGTGCTTGACTGCTATTTATGCTGCCCTTCAGGACCCTTTGCCGGGACCCAAGTGCAAGCTGGAAGTGGATGGCAGAAGGGGTGATCTGGAGCTGTTCCAGAGTAGTTACTGCATCCCTGGCTTGGGGCTGGCTGGGCTTGGTGACCGGTGGCCTGATGCAACTTGGATGATTGTTGTATTGTTTTCTTGTATTTCTAGGTCGGTGGTGAATCTCAATTTGATTCAACAATCCTCCACCCATATGTGAAAGTTCAAACATCCCTGGGAAGCGAACAATGAGTTGTCTGATTTAAACCAGTGATCCTAAACCCACTTGAATCTGATCACTTGATTGCGCCACTGTCGCTCAACGACGACTATCCGTCAATTGTATCTAATCAAACCTTCATGTTCAATCAATCCCAAGCAATCTTTCTCTTGATTGTGTTCTTGGGGACATGTGCAGGCAGAGCTGGACCCGGCCACTTTGGCTTCATTCAAACCATGTTTTTGAATCTTGTTATCTATAGTGTCGGAGCTGGTAGTGGCACATCTTGATCCCTTTGTCACCGGACTGTGGCACCGGGCCTGAAGGTGATTCGGTACCTGGTCAAGTGCAAGTACTTCAGCCCGCCAGGACGATGGGACCCTGAGAACAATTAAACATGTGATCTAATGTGTTCTTTGGTTCTTTTGGTTGGGGGCTCGTTTGGTTTTCATGCTACAATGCATCGAAGTGGAACAATGGATGTGACCATGTAAGGAGGAGGTGTTCATGGCCCTGGGCTTGCGGAAGCCTGGAAATGGATTGGGCGCCTAAGGTGTTGAGAGCCTACAATTAAATGGCATGGCTCCCAAAGCTTTACCGCTGGTTTGCCAGCTGTGGCTTGAATTCAATGGAGCCATATAGTTCTTGCAAGGTTGGGCCCACCTGGAGATTTTATGGTTTTGGCCTTCAAAGTATCCAAAAAAATCTCACCGTGAAAAACCGTGATTTCGACGTGAAAAAGGCCCAAATGTACGTGAAACGGCCGTGAAAACCGTGAAAGTGTAAAATGCAGCTGTCATGAGCTTTCCATAAGATGGAACTACTAGTCTATATAAGTGGATCATGTATATATAGCCATATTTAGCCATCGGGAGCTGGGTGGGACCCTTGACCTGGCCATGGCTCTTCCGGAGCTTCCATTTCCTTTGGACGAGCTGGATTGGCAGAAGTTTGGCGAGGTCCAGAAGTGTGTTGGTTTGTCACCAGTGGATACTATGAAGGTCATGAAGCTGGTGCTAGGCACAGATCCTCCTGAGGTGCCTTTGCATCATTTTGGGGGTACCCTTTTATTTATTTTAGACCTCCATACACACTGACATCGCTTGGTTGAGCCTCCATCGGCCTGCAGCGCGGCTGAGGATATCCTGCAGCTGGCCGGCGAGCAGGGCACCACCAAGCCGGGGGCGAAGGGGAAGGGGAAACCGAAGGAGAAAGCAAAACCAAAAGCAAAAGCTGCCGGGAAAGCAAAAGCAAAATCGAAGCCTGCGGGGAAATCGAAGGCTAAGGCCAAAGGGAAACCCAAAAAAACCCGAGCTGTTCTCAAAGCGGGGCGTTCTTCGCTGGGCCTGGAAGATGCTGAAGAGGAACCACAGGAAGAGGATGAAGAAGTGGATCCTGCACCGCAGATCAGAAAGAGACCGGCTTCGAAGAAGCCTGCTGGGCAGCCTAGCGTCCCTCGAGTTCGACGAGAGCCTGTGGAGGCCGTGGTGGAGAATCTGGTGGAGCCAACTGCAAAACAGTCGAAGCCTGAGGAGCCTGTGGAGCCTGATGTTCCTTTGAGCCCTCCTGCACGGCGGCCTGCAAGAAGGTCTGATACGATCCACTTGGACTCCCAATTCTCTGAAGTGTGTCTAGGTTTGTTTACCATGTAACCTTTTTTTCTTTATTTACATGCAGCTCATATATGTATCTGAACTTAAGATTCTGTTCTTGTGCAAGTGAGGTCTTGCAACACCCTCCAGGCTGGGCTGGAGATGGTTGAGGTGCAACATGCGCCCCAGGCTGCAGATAGGGAGACTTTCTCACAAGTCTCTTCTTTGCAGTGATTTGGCCATATTTGCAGAAGCTTTCTAGTTTTTAATGTCTTTTGAAGTTTGTCTATCAATTTTGCGCTGACTCATATTTTTGTCTTGGAGACAAGGCTGGGTGACAGTGTCACCACCATTTCTCCTGGATCATTGGAGATGCAAGCGGCCCTATCAGCAGCGCAGGCAACCATCGATTCCTTGAAGCGCCGACTTGGTGAGGTGGATAATGCTGATGCTGGTCCTACGGTGTTGGAGCGGAGGGCACACATCAATGCTGCTGAGCTCAAGGCCAGGTGTTGAAATGTTTCTTGGAATGGTAGTTGAGAACCTATGATTCACAACCTGTGAGGCTCTTGAAGGGGAGGCTATGACAGAGGATGAGATCAAGAAGGCTGCGCTGAGTTCTGCTTCGCAGCGCACCCGGGATTACCTGAATGCCAAGAAAGACTTGAAGATGATTAGTGAACAAGCTGCTCTCCCTCCCCAGCCAGAACCTCCTGCTGTTCCTTGTGCCACACCATCCCTAGGGGCTGCATTGGTCCATGCTGTAGTGCCTGCAACACCAGCGCCGACGGAAGTTGCTCCTGATTCAAATGTGGTCATGGTGGAGGCGTCGCCGCTGCCGCCGCCTGACAACCAGCTTGGCTTGGAGGAGACCATGGAGCCTGAATCTATTATTTGCAGGTCACCGACCTTGGTCCTGGGAGCTCATGTCGATGATGATATGGAAGTGGAGCCAACACAGGTGGTGGAACCTTTGGCTCCTGGTTCTATGCCAGCTGAGGTGGAAATGCTTGAGGGCACTGTGACAGAGGTGGCAACTGCAGCAGCTCCAGCGCCAAGTCCAGTGCCAAGTCCACCAGTCGACCCTGCGCCTGCAGAGTCATTGCCAAGTGCGCCGGCCCCTGTGCCTACAGTGGCAAGTCCACCACCAGCCCCAGAGCCAATGGTAATTGTGTCAAATCCACTGCCAAGTCCACCAGCCCCTCTGGCAGAATCAGTGGCAATAAGTGCAGTACCTGCAAGTCCACCAGCCCCGCCAGCTCCGGTGCCAAGTCCACCAGCCCCAGAGCCAGCAGCTCCGGTGGCAAGTCCAGCAGCCCCTCCTCCAGTGGCAAGTCCAGCAGCCCCTGTAGCGCCGGCTCCAAGTCCACCAGAAGCGGCAAGCCTGCCAGCTCCTGCTCCAGCTCCACTACCAAGCCTGCCAGCTTCTCTTCCAGCCACTGTGCTCAGCCATGCACCTGTAGCGACGGCAGGCCTGTGCCAGTGGCAACACCTGCTGTGCCGCCTACGCTAACAGTTCCATTGTTGCCCAATCAGCCCGTGGTTCCATCTTCGTCTATTGCTGGATTGGCGGGCGCTCATGCAGGGCAAGCTGGAGGTCCTATGCGATTTGATCAGCTGCCAGATGACATCCGACAAATGATTGCCATGGGCCCAAGAACTCTGGCTGCAGCACCTTCGGCTCCGGCTGCGGAAGAGCCACAAGAGCGTATCAATACATCCACTCACAGGACAGAAGCCATGAGATTGAACAGGTTCATGCAATCGCCTGCTGCAGCAGAATTCCCGCACATGTCTACTCTCTTCAATGGGAGCAATGAGGTTCCTTGCATGGCTTGATGACAGCTCCTTTTTGTATTGGTGATTGTTTCTTGCTTTCACCTACTGTAAATGATTCACTTGCTATTGGTGGCTTGTCAGGAAAAGCTTCGACTTCTCCGAGCATGGGTGAATTCAGGAGGCAATAAAGCAGCCTGTGAGTCTGCGATTGTCTTGCAGAAGGAGAAGAGCGAGCGGTTTGAAGGCCACAGAGAGCCCTGGTCAATTCGGGACATGCTGCTGGCCAACTGGCCTGTGGAGAAAATCCGGAGCATTGTGAGCCGTGGGGGCGCTTCTCCGGACCCGGATTGCCCTGAGGTACAGGAGTGCTACCAGTACTGGGTCATTGTCCAGCGTCGCCGCAGCAATACTGAAAGTGTGACCCAAACGGCTTCTACAAGGATCAATACGCAAACGACTTCTGATGGCTTGGCGGCAGTTCTGGGCATGCCTGCTAACCTGATGCCTTCGGTCTCTGGTGCGGCTGTGAGCGGTGCAGCTGGTGCGGCTGGTGGTGCTGCGCCTGTTGATCTGGTGGGCCGTGTCCAGCAATCCCTTTCAGCTTCAACTGGAGGAGAAAAAGTGGCAAAAGTTCCAGGCAGATGTTCTTTTAAATTGCAATGTTGAATTGCTATTGCTTGATATATATATATATATACATATGCTGCAGGAGCTCCGCTACCAAAGGTCAAAGCAAAGGCGAAGCCAAAGTCGCAGAACAAACCAGTGACACCAACAGAGCCAACTGGTGCAGCTGAGCTGAAAGCTTCTCTGTGCCAGCTGGTTGCAATATATTGGGTAAGCTTTTGTTCTCTTTTGTTATCATCTTTTTTTTGTGGGATTCTTCTGACAATGTATGTTATATAAACATCGACTGTCCCAGGCAAAGAACTGAAGAAGGAGATCAATCAGTGCAACATCTGTGCCTTTGACCTCGATTCCACGGACAAGCTGCGGGGTGCTTTGATGAAGTTTAAGACTCGCTATGAAGAGTTCTTGGATGAGTGACTTGGAACTATATTTCACTTAAGTGTTTACCTTTGGTACCTTTTTGCTTTTGACACCCCTGTGGTATTTTATATCCACGGGTCCTGATCAATGATTCTGAGGATCAAGGGGATTGATGCATTGGCGACGCTGAAGGATTTGCAAGCAGAGATTGCCGACAATGTACCTAGAACCATATTAAACAATATATTTTGTTTGTAAATCCTCACTTGAAAACAGCTCAAAACATTTGGAAGTATTGTCAGTGGTGCCAAATCCAAGGTATCCAACATGAAGGTCATCAAGGCCCAAGCAAAAGCTGTCCTTTCGGTCCGGAAGAAGGAGAAGAAGGATTCGGCGGCTAGCTCGGCCTCGACTGTTGGATGAGAGGATGGCTTTTCTTCTCTGGAGGGCTAGCGTAGTGCCCATAGGAATGCGTGGGTTGAATCCAGTGGCTGCATCCCCATAGCCTGCTTTGCAGCAATATGGGAAACACTTTGCATCCCCAATGATCTAATAGAGTATATACTAGGAAACACTAGATGTTTGTCACATATATGGATGTCATGCAATTGTGGGAGGGGGTGCTCCATCAATGGATTCGGGATTGAGCATTCGATGCCATCGCAAGCCCACCTTTTGAACATCACCGAAAGAGGTGCATTGGATTCTTGGTGGAAAAAGACATGGGGGCTCATGCCTGAAAAAGGGATGTGTTCGCTTAAGTTTGATGTTCCCGACGCAGGTGACTGGGAAGATCCACATGCGGCCAATAAGCGGCAGAGACTGGATGAGGTGTTTCTTGGAATCCTTATAGTCGTATGTTTTGTTGTTCATGGGTTGCAAGTTGGTATAATTATATTGGAGGAGTTTGTACTCTTCTATACTCTTCTCACCCATGGGCCCTGCTCAGGCTGGCGCGTGGCGTTGGCGCTGGTGCATCTTCAATCCATCATGCCTGCGCAGTTGGGGAGATCTTCGAGTCACAGGTCTTCAGTCGGAGCCTTTGGTTAATCTTGGGAATTGGTTGGATTTGTTTTTGGATATTCTTCTTTGTGTGAACAGTAAAAACATGTGATCTTCCTTTGATGTCACATGCAAGGGTGGGCCAACATGAACTCAATGTTCACCGCAAAGCTGCACGGGAAGGTCTCAGCTATGATGCAAAGATATCCTATATAGAGCTGCCAATTTGCACTCACCAAAACGCTGGCACTGTTGGGATTGAAACGTGGCCAATCCTGCTTCCAGCTGATTTGGAATCTGGGCCAGTATTCAAAAACCTTTTTTATGTGGTTGTCGCAAATTGGTGTCGAGCTATATATGTGCCTTATGCATCCATTTTTCCACAGTTAAGGTAGCTGCTATGATCAAGAATGGAGACCTTAGATTTCTCACTCAGCTTGACAAAATGGAAGACTATTGGAAACATCTTCTGAAAGATTATCCTAATCATCCAGTGGTTGGCCAGGAGGCCATGAGTGTACCTTTGACGTTGTATGGACCCTTCCCTGTGCTTAAGCATGCTTTTGATTTTGGTTCCCAGTGATATGTAGAAAAGAATCATTGAGTGAAAAGGAATGCAACTTGTTTTTGTGATGAGCTCAATGGGCACTGAAGGAGATGAGGGCCAAGCGCTGGGTGGCTCCTGGATGAACTATCACTTCTGCCCATCCTTGAGCCCTTGCATTTCCAATTCTGCCTGCAGCCGCTTCCTCATGTGCTGCATTCCTGCCGCCATGCACCTCAGAGCCATCAAGTACTGTTTTCATGTGCTGTTCTGACGTTGGTCAAAGCTCTTCATGATATTTGCCAAAATTAGCTATAGAAAAGTAATCTAATATGACTGTACCTGTTCACAAAATGATCCCTCACTGAGGTATGTATTTGATGAGCATGGTGTGAATCTTACGCTTCAAGCTGCAACAGCGGCCATTCGGGACAGCTTCAACTCTTTGTCCCGAACTGGTGTGCCAATCCAAGACCCGGAAACTGGTGAGTGCGTGCCTTGACACTTTAGAGATTTTTTAGTAAATCTTTGAACTTTCAATTTTGGTGTTTAGCTGTCTTGAACAAACGGTTTCGTGGTCCAAGCTGCAGTGCATGGGCGTGCATGTAAGGTTTGCACGCTCAAGTTTTGGATTGCGCATGTCACGGGGGATTGGAAATTCCTCTACCAGACCTTCAACTTCCAGCGGTATGCAACCTATGAAGAGGCAAATGGCTGAAAAATGGGGTTGGCCATTGATTGTATCGCTGCCTTGGGTTTGTCATATGTTTTTTTGTTTTCTGTGTTTCATGGCTTATGTTCAACCCTGCAGATCTGCTGGATGTGCCTTTGCACAAAGGGTAGTGATGACCCTTCTTGGAGCTTTACAAACCTGAACGATGGCTGCCCATGGATGGGGACTCTTTTTCAACAAGACCCGTGGAGTATCAAACCTTCTCTTGCTGACTTAGAGGGGTTCAACTTACAAATGCTGTCAGTGGATCTGTTGCACGCTTTCCACTTGGGCTGTGGCCGTGACTTGGCTGGCTCGGCCATTCGGTCTTTAGCGTCTCAAGCAGGCTTTTGGGCTGGCAACACCCAGGATCTTCGACTTGAATCAGCCACACGCAGCCTACGAGCGTTTGCCGCCAACAACCGGCTCAGCTTGACAATTCGGAAGCTTACGAAAAGCAATTTGTCCTGGGAGACAGAATCTTATCCGGAACTGAAGTGTAAGGGGTTCGACACTTTCATTGTGGTCAAGTGGTTGGCGCATGAGGTCACTTTGAGAGATTGTGGCGATGACTTGTTGGCGTGCGCACTTTGGGCAGCGGACAGTTTCCTGCGTGTTTTGCACAAGTCTGGAACGTTTCTGAAAGAGGCTGAAGAACTTCACAAAACCCATGTTGGGAACCTGTTCCTTCGCAGCTACTTGAGGCTTGCTTCCAATGCACTGCAAGCTCGACAAAGGCTTTGGAGGCTGAGGCCCAAGTTCCACCTATTGTGGCATGTGGTGCATGAGCGCAGAGCATCCAGATTGAACGCTACATTCACCTCTACTTGGATGGACGAAGATGCGATGCGAAAATGGATGCGCATCACGAGAATGACTCACAAGAGAACTGCTGCAATCAACACTCTTCGGCGCTTCTTGTTGGGACTCCCGGCCAAGCTGAACTCGGCCAAAGTGCCAGGATCGAGCGCCGAGCCAAGAGAAAGTTGGTCCAACTGGTTGGGATGGTGTGTGTGTGTGGCAATAGGACCTGCAGAGAAAACCATATGCATCTAATTTTTCATGCCGCAGTGGTGGGTTCACCATGTAAACCTAGGGGCTGACCAAAACATGGTAAGGTAACGTGAGAATATATAAATATCTGACCTGAAACCACACCCTATCACACTATATATATGTAGTCATATGTTTTTGTACAACGTGCTAAATTCAAGATAAGGTTTAAACAGAGCCGTGCTGGGCTGCGCTGAGTACAAATACAAAGGACAAGTCTCTTCATGGCATGTTGCTTTCTTTCTTGGGAAGGCTATATCAAGCCTGGTAGTGGAGCCATGTCATCAAAATCGATTGCTGACAACAGCTTTTCACCAGCACTTTTGGCGTGAAAGTGCGTTAAAAAAAAACCATATGTACGTGAAAATTTTTAAACAGTACGAATGAAGCCATGTACCAGATTTAGTGGTACATATGGATGTCTAGGTAAGCTCCCCTGGTCCAGCGCCTCTTGTGCTTTCTGAACTAGAAGGCGCAGCACGGATCCGGGGCTGTTCTTTGATCTCCGTCTCAACGGCGCTTCGAAGCGCTCCTCGCTGGTGTAGCTCTCGCTCTCGCTGTCCGCGGAGCCGATGGCCATCGGCCGTCACCTGTCGATCCATCACGACAAAGCCTGCCCATCCTTCTGAGATGGGCTCCCAACTTGACTCCTTTAGTGAGACCTCTACAAAGTGTCTCCTTTTGCAAAGTTCAACATAGTCCAACCCACAGGATCCTCCATGCTATACTCTGCAAACCTTCTTGCCATCCTTCAAACAAGCCACTTGGCGTGGACATGGCGGTGGGGGCGGAAGGTCCCTCAAGTGACTTCTCTCTCGTGCCTTGCAATTCCTCGACTCCCCTCTTTCGGTGAAGTCTGATGTTGGGATCCCTTGCACGTCGATGAACTTGTTGATGCTTCCTTCCTCCTCCTCTTCCTCTCTTTTCCTCTGCCTTCTTTAGAATGTTTCTTGTCCTTTGCACTCCTGCTCTTGCTTTCTTTCTCTTGACGATCTCGTCGATGTTTCTGCTTCCTCACTTCTTTTTCTTCTTCTCGTGGAGGAGGCACTGGGGGTGCCTTCGGCGGTGGATGTTTCTTTGAAGTGCTTGCCAACTCCTCGCAAGCACCACGTTCTGCCGCTGCCGAGCTCTTACCAGTGCCTCCGGGCGAGGGGCACGCGGTGACTGGCTCCAGGCGCACCGACAAGCTTTTCAGCTGCTTTACCTGCCGGGCGGTCCACAGCAGGTCGTTGGCGGCGCGCCTGAGGTCGCGGCTGACCCAGCGACCCTTGAGGTCAGCCTGGAGATTTTCCAAAGCCGCACAACCCATGCACCACGTGTCCTCACCAATCGATGGGCTCTGTCGGCACTTGTTACAGAGCCCAGTCGACGACATGCGCACCGTGAAGTGAGCTATTAAGCCGAAAACGGCGGTCCACAAAAGCTCACCCTATGAATCTGAAGATTACAATTCGCGGAATACACGCAAAGCATACTACACCCAGCATTGGCCTAGGTGCACCATGTGGCATGCTTCAAGCTTAAATATCTGTCATTGAATCCACCTTGGTTGGAATCTCAAATTTATAACAAGTTTAACAGTTTAACCTTTAGAACGAGTCGGGGGCAAGAACACATTGCTCAGCTCTGTTGGCCAATGAGACTCTATTTGCACAATTGCGAGTTTGCGGTTGCCTCAAGAAAGTCTCCCGCGCACAAAGGAGATGGAACTTGGCTACCATGCACCTGGCAACTTCAAGAGTCTTCTCAATGAACTCCTCTGCTTCTCACAAGTGTATCTGATAAAAAAGAGGTCTTGTGCGAGTGTTGCATATGGCAGCACATGTTATACAATTGTTGTGGCATCTTTGAACTGCTGTATGTACAAAGCAACAAGGGTAACTTGAACGGCAAAGCTCGTCTAAGTCGAAATAAATCCCATTCTCACCTGTATCATACCAGTGAAAAGCACAGCACTGGTCGGTGCAATATGTTGAAATTCACTTCAACCATAACGCACGAACTGTCTGCGGCCCCGCTTCTAATGACATACACTACAACTTCGGGCAGACTACTTTGAGGCATGATAAACAATTATCAATTGAGGTCCTCCATGTCTCTCTGGGCCACTTCTATGGGTAAGGAGCCAACTGCCTCGCAACTGCCTCTCTGCGTCCGTCCTTCCATGAGATAACAAGTCTTTTGTGGGATCCGACGACGAAGACTGGCCCAGCCTGGAATCGACGACCAGGAACAAAATCCTGCAGAGATTGCTACTTGATGTGGCAAGGCCTGCTTTGTGGAGCTATAACATTTAGATGCAATGCAGCTCAAAGACGGATAAGCTGCAGAAGGGACAGATTGCATTTGGCCTTCAAAACTCCACTAAGAAGCTCTTGTCAGGGTCCTCAATGTCCTCTTCAGTCACTTGGTAGAGCAAAGCAATGCCATGTTGACGAAAGCGTTTGTAGCCTTGAATTGGTGCGAAGAAGTGAGGATGACATGCTCTGCAGTATCATTCAGATCCATTCAATGCCTTGCCATCCCCTTGACGAGCCCTTGTTCTCAAAGTTTGTGGCTTGCAACCGCGAAGACACAAACATAGGCGTGTTCAAAGGCAGCATTGATTGGTAGAAATGCTATTAGTGGTCAATTACAGCAGACTTCACATTGAAGTTCATGCAACTTAAGCAGGCTCCGCCTCTATTGCGCAGTGCTTGCATCTCGGCGGTGGAGTCCTCCCACGTTGAATTGCGAGCAACACTTGGTTTGCACGGTTCCCCATGTCTATTTCACCTGCAGTACACTACCGGCATTCTACAAGTGAAGACTGAAGGAAAATCTGTCGAGAAAAGCGTAAATCCAGCGAGTAGCCCTATGCCCCTCTGCATTTATTCATATGTCCATCCAAACAACTCAGAATACTTGAACAATGGCAGTTTCATGCAGTTTCATGCAGTTTCACAGTTTCACCAAAGTGCACCTGAATTTCCTCTCCAGGTACATTGAAGTCGCGTAGGAAGTCGCTAGCAGAAAGAACCTGGCATTTCTGTGCTGATGATCTCCACAATAGCACCTGTGTTCAATGTTGAAAATATAGTATAGATGCCCATCCCAAATCAAACCTTTGAATCACATAATTTCCTACACATGCATGCCAGCTTTCCACAGCATCAAACAAATCTGCAGGCCTGTAGCTCACGGTCTGCTGTCTCCATGCGGACTACCATACTCCTGCTGACCAAGCGAACATAGTGAGTTCATCAGTCACAATGACTCCTGTCCAAAAGATCAACTAAGGATTTCCTGTCTGCTGCCAGGGCTCTCAGAATCATGAATCGGGACTTTTGCCACTTGCTCTCCATCCACAATCGTCCTCAGTTAGAGGTGCATGGGAACGAAGGATCAAGACATGGCAAATCTCACTGCGAGTGTGACCTAAACTTAAGGCCAAGGGTTGGTGACGAAAGCTAGCAGGGCCGGGGTGAGCATGCAAATGCACACGTCCCAGAGACGTCCCACGGAGGAGTTGAACCCGCGGGAGGGGGCCCCCCCGTACGCAGAAGTTTTCATGCGATGCGGCGCTCTCGAGGATTCCACCTCTCTTGCTACAGCAAGAACAACTCCAGCTAGCTGGTGCTAGCTTTCGTGAAAAATCTGCCCTTGGTTCTTGATGAACTTGATGAACGTTGCCCATGCGAAGCATGGACCATGCTTGCTTACTTACTTGGTAGACACTTCTTCCCCGAAGACAAACAGCCCGTTCAAACATCTTACTGGGTTCTGTCATTCATGTGTGTGGTAAGTATCATCTTTTGATTTGCATGGATAGCAGATAGCGCATTCTGCTTCGTACTGGAAACTTAGAGACAGACCGGACAACTTCGCCAACCTGAAAACACGCAGGCACTGAATAAGCCTACTTCCGGATCATTGAAGCAAAGTTCACCAAGCGTTTTATGTCTTTTTGTTGCACTCGCTCTAAAACAATGAGATTCGATCATTCTTTCCTCTACAGCAAGTGGTGACAAGGTCTGCTTGTTCGTTTCTCATCGTTTCTCAAGATCCCCTTTTAACATTGCGACAAGATCACTAATGGAAGTCCAAATGTGTTGCTGCCCAAGAAACAAACCCAGACCGGACTCCACTAGAGTGAGGTTCCCTGCCTGTGCCGGTCTTGCATAGCTGTAACCCGCACGAGGCACCCGACTACCTCACTGATCACTGGTTTCGTCGGCTTACAAGTTGATGCTTTCCGTCACCCGTGCACATACAGTGTCCCTGTGCAGGATAAAATGAGAGAAAATGCCTCTGCGAATACCATCGGACTTCATCACACTCACAATTATGAAATCATATGAAATCTGAGATCATCTAAGATCCTTTCCACGGCGCAGCAGAATCGGCAAGAAGCGTTCGCACATTTCTTCCTGCCACAGCCACCCTTGCTGCTAGCTGCTAGCTCGAGACCTGTTTCAAAGTATGACTATGACAGTTGAACAATGTTGAACGTGCACCTAGGCAGGGATGCTAAGGCAGAATAACGAAACAATCCTGAGAGAGTCGGCAAAACCCAGGCCAACAGTCAAAAGTTGCTTACGTTGTGCACGGGGGTGCTAAGGGCAGTCGTTGTAAATTCAGCCTTGGTATAAGAGGAAGTCATATGCATACGAAAGGGAAGACAAAGCAACGACTTACATATCACATGCAAATGCAGTCCAGGATGAAAAAATGTGCTAGATGATAATAGATGACGTACACGTGGCATGCCTGCTATGCATGATGTACATGATGGTACATGTTTAAGCTGGCTGTTTAAGATCGCTATATACATCCAATCACTCGTGCTATAGATTGATAAAGAACAATGGCTTTCCAGCCCGAGCAATGTCTTTTTTGAATTTGAACATACGTGGGCGTGACACGGTGATGCTTTCTACTCCGTCATGAATCAGGATGATGTGATGTTTACATCAGGATGATCCTGCGCGCATCAATTCGCCCCTCCTGGGATCTGACCAGCTCTTCAGGGCCCACCGGCTCAAAAACCTTTGCGCTTCGAAAAAACTGCAAACACAACAAACATGCTACTGTTGGAGTGCACGATCAAAATTGCAGTAATTCTTTGCTTGTGCTGTTGCTTGAAGTTAACCTTGAGATAGACATAGATGGACTTGTCACTTGCAGTTCCTCCAGCTGAAGATCTCAGTCACTAGACTTCTTCACCATGACGGCTCAAGTAGATTTCTCCAGCATCGGGATACCTGCCGCAAACTCTGCCGCAACTGAGCTGCAAGACCCAAAAATATTGAGGCCAACTCTGTACATGCGTGATAAATAAAGCACAAAATGGCCCTGCTCAAAGTGATAGAATCTCACCATGTCTCACCTCCTCCCGGCCTGGTGACCAAGAAGTCGCCCACGCGGAGCGGCAGAGGTATGGTGCCCTTGCCCCAAAACTTCCTGCCGGGCGAAGCACGAAGCGGCTGCATGGAAAGTGCAAAGAGAACTGAAAAAGCATCGCGATTGCTTTTAGAAAGATAGGATTTCATGGCAAAGCAAAGAACTGTCAATCAACGTGTCTAGCCCTGGTAGAGAAAGAGAACAGCTGCTCTGTCAAAAAATCCCAAGCGAGGCCGCGCTGGACAGCCCATCAAAAGCCCGCATCTTGGCAGGAGCATAGCTGCCCTAGTGAGCGGGTTACCAGGTTCCTATGGACCCGGAGGTACAGAGTCGCCAGACTGACTGCTCAACACAACATGAACATGTCAAACATGTCCTGGATGGCAAAAACTGAAGATCTCCATCGGTCACTTGATAAATTCGTGCCATGCCACGCCTGCAATGTCAGGAGCGAGTTTGCATGCTCAACAGTTACCTCTTTCACTCGACTGGCCCTCAGCCGTTGGGGGCTTGCACTTGGATTGCGATGTCACCAATGAAATGTGAGCAATGCGTGATCCATTGCTGAAAGCTAGCTAGACACTAGCACGGTGAGAAGAACATCACTACATGCAGCCTTCAGGCATCATTGTGCATTCAAGACTGCTGCAGGAGTAAGTAAGACCGGTGACGAGGGTTGGTTGGAGTCAAAGCGCCCAGCCTTTTGTAGCACTTGAAACCTGACAGCGCAGGAAAAATGTTTTGATGAGAATCGATCTCAAAGCACATCTGCCAAGCTTCCCAGAGTCTTTCAAAAACCTAATGATTGAAGTTCTAGCATGACTGTGAAGATTGAAACAACTCATTTTACTGTGTTGTTGATATGGAGCTCTTGATCCGTCATTTTATACGAGGTTCAGTATTAGGGCACAACGGCAATCTTTGACCAAATTGGAGCTAAATCATTGAAACAAACAAACAAACAAACAAATTCTCTTGCCCATTCTACGGGGAGAAACAGCCCAACATTTACATAGTAGCTGCACATTGTATCCCCGCCTCTCTCACGTAGAACATCGAACTCTAGCCCTTCGTCCAGAATCTCAGTTCCTGACGGACAAATGTTAGGGACGCAAATGAAGCAACACTCATCAGATCTCATCAGCGTTTCCAAGGAATCTTCAAGACTGGAAGATGTTCATAGGGTGGAACGGGTCTGTTGGGATAGCCTGGAAGTTCGTAACTCTCAGCGAAGCTGGCATCATCCAACACGTACCTTGAAAGTCAAATCTGCAAAGGCTTCAAGTCTAAGCATTGGGGGTGATGCAAGGAGCCCAATGTTTGTGGAATCAAACATTGTACAGGATTTGAAGAAGTTCTTCTATTTCATCAAAATACACCTGCTGATGAAAACCACATGAAGCATCTCTAACCGTTGCTCTACACGTTTAGGCCGGAATAGGAACTGAACTCCAGTGCCCACCACCTGTCTCTTGTTGCAAAACCGGTGACCCTCGGTGCCCCCACCATTCTCGGTCGGAAGTCTCGCCCATAATCACCATGCTTGTCTCATCATTCACCAAGGCCTCAGCATCAAACTGACTCGTGTTGCACAATATATACAGCTGCAACGGGGATTCAAATCGGGCTGCAACAAAAAATAACGAACAAAACTTTCTCAGCCCATCTTGTTGGCCACCATCTTACTCAAAGCAGCTGCTCAGAAGGCTGTTCATGGGTACAACATGCAAACCAAACTTGTCTTGGGCCTGGGAGGAAGTTTGTACAAATATCTTCAGACCTCAAACACCAATCCTTCCATGGCCTGATGTTGTTGATGTTTTCAACTTTGACTTTGGTCTCGGCATGTTCCCCGACCCAGGAACGAATGTTCTGTGCTCAAGGAGTGTACCCAACTTTCTGTCAAGACTTTGAACATTCTCCAAGCTTTCAAGCCTTTATATAGTTGTCCCCAAGTGCTTGAGCAGGCTGCATACCCTATTACCATCCACTAGCTGTCAATATATATAAATATATATATATAATGATATATTTTTGTTTTTGGGGGGCAAGGACAGGCATCTTTGAGATGGACAGGAAGGCCTCAGCTACTGTAGTGGATGGTGGCTCAGTGAGAAAAAGTATCGTTCAAGTTCAAGCAAAATCATGAAAGCAGAAACCGCGCTCACTTCCGGCATGCCACATCCGGGAAGGTACATCATCGGCTCATCCAATCCAGCGGCGGGGAGAAGCTAGACAGTCCATTTTTCGGTGTGGCATGCGCGATCATATTAGGTGGTTTGGTGTCATTTTCGATCTTTGGCGCTGACACGCACGTTTCCTTTTGCGCGTGCTCCTTCATGCAGAGCTCTTTCTGATGACTATTTTTGTCAATGAGAACATGTCTGCGGTCTTGCTATCAAAACTTGATTGCTCACGGCCCTTGCTGGATTGGTGCAAGTCTCTTGTTGCTTCACGAACTACGCTCCCCACAAGCGTGCTCAGTGCAAGCGTCCAATGACACGGCCTCTTCTTGATTATAAGCTTCCTGCTGAACTGGAGACCTGCCTCGGGGCAAGTCCATCTGTTCCAGGCATCCGTTGAATGGTGGCCAACATGAGTCCTTAGTCCTCTACTTCCCAGGTCCAGAAGACGGAAAACAATTTTACCGTCTGAGAATTCCTTCCGCACCGTGGCAGTGCGGCAGCGCGTGGCCCAGAGGCTTTGCTCAACATACGGCATCGGTCTTTGGGCAACTGCTGCAGCCGCTTGGCGGCCTGTGATGTGCATTTTCAGGAGCGCGCTTGCTCGTCGGCTTACGGGTGCACTTGCGAGTGTATATTGGCTTACGTGGGGCACAGCTGTGGACAATAAAATGCGTCAGCGATGAATGCTCCTGGCCGTTGGCGAGTTCGTTTTCCATTTCTTTGCAGGCTTCCTGGCTTCCTCTCAAAAACAAGTTCAAACAATAAGCCAATGGCTTCTTTACATCAAATATATATATATATATAGGAGGTCCGGGAGGTTGAAGATCCAACCACTACATATCTGCCAATAGAATAGAAGCCATCTGGATCTCCCTGCTTTTGCCAACCCACTTGTCCCGTCCTGCAACACCAAAGTTGACACCATAGCTGCAAGTAGACTTTCTCGAGAAAGCTGTGAGACAAGGCTCTTTATTTGCAGCAGAAAAGCTGGACACCAAAAGAGAACATGTTCGCATGCGTTTACAACTGGAAGAGCACATGGCCCTAGCCACCAATGTTGCCTGATTGTGGAAAAAAAGGTGCAAAGTGGCAAGGAACGGTTTTTTCCTATCAAAAACCTACGTACCTATACTATTACGTACTCTAAAACCTGCTGGACTCAAACGCTGAGTTCTTGGACCACGACTATCCGGGCAGGGCCGTTCAATGCCCCAGGAATCAGCACCGAACGTGAAGACAATTCTATCCTCTCTGTGAACAATAATCCAACGTCCTTATGTTTGGAGCATGCATATGTTTGCAAAAGGAAGTTCTTGCAGGCTTTCACAACTTCACTTATGGTTGTCATCCTTCAGCATCTTGGCCATGAACTCTGAAAATCAAACTTACATGAAACAAAGGCCAGTCCTGAAAAAAAAAAACATGCCATACATGGGTTGTGCAAGAGTGGGTGCAACAGATTGCAACAGCACACTGCACAAAATTGCTGAAACATGCGTCTGCGCAGCCAGAGTTAACCACATTTCGAGCACGCAACAGTTGGGCAATAATTGTTCAGGTCTTTTCCTGATAATCTTGGCAGGGTTTTGCTTTGTATCACACCAATTTGCTGCCCAGATGCCTTGGCAACAACATCTCCATCTATGCTGGTTAAAACCTGGAAAGCACATGACATATCTTCCCAAGGCCACTGTGAGAATAGTTGGCACCTTTTCTCCGGGCGATTGATCTTTGAAGGATGTTGGAAGGAAAATTTAGAGACCCAGGATGTATGACAGAACTTTGAAAAACACTATGATTGAATTCATCGCAGTGCATCCATGACCGCTGAATTTGGTATGAGATAATCCAAAGCCGAGTTTCAGAAAGATGATGGCTGGAAGTCTTCGACCCAAATCCCAAGAGGAGCTTTCAACTGATTCGGTGAGATCTTTTGCAACACTCTGGCTAACTAACACCGTATACATCCGTATATCAGAATACAATCTATATATAGTTATATGTCTATAGTGTATACATGATATGTGATATGTATATAATATATGTAATAACAATAATAAATACTTCTAGGATCCTCTAGGCTAATTATGCTCATCCCCTCGCTGGGTGCACGCCCTGCCTCTTCTCCTCTCAGGGCACGTCGTGCCAGGCGGAAGCCCACCTTGCGAACCTCGGGACTTGCGCCAGACGGGCCCCAGGACCTACATGGACCTACAGACCTCTCGATTCTTCATGGCTGTATGATGCTGTATGCGGATCAAGCTTTTCGGTGTGGCCCCTCTTTCCAAGCGCTTCGTGACTGCTGCTACAGGTACCTGTCCCTCGCAGTGTTTTTGACTCTTGGGATAGGGAAAGAAAAAGGCTCTTTCGATCATTTAGTTAACCAAAGGGCCTTGCTGCGCAAATGAATGATTCAGATACTGTCATCGACTGTACTTCCCCTTCTGCGAATACCACTTGTTCGCATCAGTGCCTTCAGACGTGGGGCTCTGGGCCTCCTGCAACTGTTCCTTTCTTCCGGATGATTGGCAAAAAGTGCCTCCGCAAATGACCGGGTGACACTGTTTGCAACTCATGCAGGCATCTTGCAAAATTGCACATTGAGCGCCAACTTTCTGCAAAATGGCATCTTGTTTACTGAACAACCCAGGTAGATAGTAGGCACGGGGGACCATCTTGTACCTTTGTGAGTGGCATTCGCGGGATCATCTACTCCTAGCTCGGTAGTTCTCTTTACTCACCTCCTAAAGGTCCTAAGGTTCTTTACTCTCTGTCTTAGATAACTCGCATCGCCTGCACATTTCATCTTGAGAGCGAATGATCTGAGACAAGTAGATCTGCTCGGCATTCCGACTCAAGAAGACCTACCATTACGCTGCATTCCGACTCATTGTTCTTCATCGTTCCATTCAATGTATGACAAAGCAGTTCAAAAATGTTCCAAATATCAAATCTGAACCTGCTTGAAAACTTCAGTCTCAGGAGTCTCAGGGCTGACTGACAGACGGACTGTTCTCATAAAATCTTCAAAAGCACCTCCGGAATAGCGAGAATGGGCGGCCTCTGTGGACTCCGGATATCCAGTGGCCAAATAGTCACCTGTCAGTGGAGAGCATAGGAGCATTGATACCCTGTCCAAACATCGTAACTAAGTCTTAGGACGGTGGTGAAGGTGAAAGAAAAGGATGCGTGTGTCGAGCATCTTTTCTGAGTACGCACTACTTGTTCAAGTGGACGAAAGTCTGGTGGTTGCAGCGTGTTGTGGTATCTGTCAATCTTCCTGAGTTTCGGCGTGGATGCCCATGCTTTTACATCTGCTTCTTCATGTCTGCATCCTTCTGGCAATGTGCACCCCCCACGCCTGCACGAACCTTAGCAGCTATTGCCCAGCAGGAAGAGTTGGAAGAAGTGTTACTAGAAGACATGATCAAGCAAAGGGATACTCCAGGAAGAGTATATGTTTGAAAACAATCTCCCAGTGACCCTCTCAACAACAGCGACCTCGACACAAGAGTTTGAGGGTGCAATCAATATCATGCAAGCGTCTCTTTTTGCTCTAATATCCTAGTATCCTCTGCTATGATTCTGCAAATAGGCTCCAAGCAGGCTGCGGGGTTGAGCTGAAAGCTACCTGAAGCCAAGGTGGGCAGTCAAAAAACAGCCAGGACCCCAGGTGCTTTCAGGCTGTCCGAGACATCTTTTAGTCTTTTAGTGTCTTACTAGTGATTAGTGAGAATATCCTAGTAGTCAGCCTGGTCACGTACAGGTTGTATTTTTGGACCGGGGACGATAAATGTGAAGAAGGAAGAGGCCCTGAAGGCCCAATGTGTTTCTTAAAGATATGTTCATTATATTTAATTATGTCCTTTAGACCTTTTTTTTGTCCTGTAAAGTCTCAGTCTTGTAGTCTTGTACTTGAGACTCGGCCATCTTAACCGTTTTGTTCGTCTGAGCTCATGGTGCGGATCAACTCCTAAAGCGGTGTTGTTTCCTTTGTATGTAAAGGTTTTGAAGCACGCCTCAAATCTACCACCTGGTACCTGTGTCATGTCCTCCTCCGTCACTTTGTAGATGAGGACCTAGGCTGCGGTCCAGCCCTTCAATCGTTGACAACTTATCAATCACATGTTTACAAACTAAGACTGCATGTGCTGCTTTGATCTTCATTCATTCCTCTCATAATATCACATAATCTCGCCACCGTCAGACTGTCGGAGTATGGAAGCGGTTCCAGGAAATTCTACCTACACCGCAATCGAAAACCAAATGAAAATGACAGATCTTTCGCTTCAACGGAACAACCATCTCCAGTCTGTCACCGTCGACCTCTGCAGGTCAGGACTGTCAATCTGTACCTTCAGGACCTCTCGCGTGGCTCCTTGAGCCTTTTTTGGCTCTTTCAAGTAACAGGAAGCTGCTAGGTTGGAGGCCATCACTATTCGGTTGGAGGCCATCTCTTCTAGTAACAAGTGACAAGAAGCTACTAAGTAGGTCTTCTCTTGGAGCCACACGAGTCCCTTTCGTTCGTACGACTTGTAGCCGCGCTCCCTGGCCGGAATTGAATGGCATTGATATCCAATGCTCATTCAGAGATCTGGGCTTTGTCATCAAGGCATTACCATGATGGGCAATACAAACTAGCTTCAAAGGAGGTGGAGAATGAGGATGAGGTGGTGGCAACTGTACGCCTTGATAAAGGTGTTGTTTTTCTGCTGAGACTTTTGAACAGCTCTCTGTCATCTCCAAACCAGACCACGTAACCTCCACCGCGTGGCCTGGCAAGACTTAAATTCTCGGAGCGTCGGCGTAAGACGAAGCAACGTGTGTGCCTCATCGAGTCACACTCCGGACTCTTCTCAGTGATCTCAGAACCAGGCACTTCGTAGTTCCTCGGAAATGGTCATGGAACGCTTGGCTTTGTACCACCAAACAAATGTTCCAAGGCTACATAACACGCTGCCTGTTGTTGATCTTATTGGAACGACTTATTTGCCCCATACCAGATCTTCTGCCCAGAAGGAGCTTTGTGCCACCGTAGGAATCTTTCTGCGTGTGCAGTGTTGGCAAACGGGTTAAGAGTCTTGACAAGACTAATAACTTAGTATAGTCCCACATGTTGTGGAATTTCACTGATGTATAACATTGTACAACTAGTAGTGGATTACACTAAATATGTGTGCAAATTGTACCTGATCCAAATACTATGGCAATCAAGCTAATATTGAATATAATAGACTATAATAGACGAAGACTGTCCAAAGAACCTAAGAAGCTGTCCAACTGATGAAACAAAGCCGCTTCTCGCGCCTTTCAAACTTCTCACGACTAAGCACATAGAGCTCTCTGTCCATGGAGTTCTGGCGGAAACCCACACCACCCTGTCTCTCCCAAATGGCTGCAATCGCAGCGAAAATATGTATTGCATGCAGAACCTAGCACCAAATTTCGCATGGGTGATCACCCAAAAGCGGCGTCTCAGAGTCTTGGCAATGATAAACACGCTGAGACTCAATAAATATGTTGACATGTTTTGCAATATTCATAATTACGTCAAGTTGTTTAGCAGGCCTGCTGAATGACATAGCTAGTGTCCTTGGAAGCATTTGATGGGGGTCCTTGCTTTCTTGCGTGAAAGTTGGAAACATTCGACAGAAGAGAAAGGAGGAGACATCATAATTAAAGAAGAATCGGTTCAGACCCGAAGACATCGCAGCACTGCATGACATTAGATATGAAAGGGCGCGGCAAATCTACTTTGTGAAGCTGGAAAAAAATATTAAATAGTATGTTCATTCTGAGGACACTGACGTCAGCCACCACTATCTTTGCAACTGTCTCACCATTGATGATGGTCTGCACCTGCACGAGCATTCTGAACGTGTATCGAAATGCTTTGCTGCAGTAAACAGGCCACTTGAGCCATTCACAACATGCTTGACTAGAGCAAAAAAAACTAAATAAAGCGAGTAAACACTTGAACATCACGCGAGGCTTGCCACCTCTGATGGGCGACCGTAAATTGTCGCTCGCAATGTTGCCCGATGGAGAAGGGAGGGGGAGAGGAAGGAGGTCGTTGGCTGATGGCCTGTAGTCTGACGGCGGACACTATGATGCATTGTAGTGTTGTTTCGTCTGTTAAACTGTCTGTGAAACAACAAAAAGAAACTCCTTTGAATCTGAAACATTCATTGGCTCCTTAGCACCAACCGATGTAGAGGCCAGAGTGTTGTTCTACTACCACCGGACCATATGAAGGTAGTATCTAGTCGAGCGGCAGTTATGTCAGAGTGATCACCCTTTATCCTGAGGTCAGCCCAGCTAATCCAGCACATGTGGCCTCTTCCCCCTTGATGGCCGGCCGCGCATAGCGGCAGCCAACCTTCTGCACCAAGGTGCCATGGGTCCTCCGTCGTCCACCGGCTTCAGGTGACTCAGTTTAGCTTGGCTAGGGTACAATGGTCGACCCAGAGTTTCCGGATGCGATTTGGCTTGACTCATTAATCATCCCTTCAGCATCTAAATCTATGTAGTTGCCATCATCGCTGCGGGGCCCCTGGTGCTCTCGTTGTTTTTTTTGGTTGTGACATGGATTTTCACAACCGTGGAGGCGTTGACATTTTTGCTGTTTCTTGTACATGTATGCGATACTATGGGTTATGTTGACGTTCATGTCAACTGGGGTGGGGTGGGGCATGTTAACGTTCATGTGCACTTGCGTGGGATGGTGGTGCTAGTGGGTGTTTCGACGCGAGAAGATGCGTGGATCACCTCAGGAGAACGTTAAAGCACTGGCACCGAAGTAGTTTTGGCAAGTGCCGAAATGGGGTGCGCACGCGTGCACCGCAGGGTGACTGGGGGCGTCATGATTGATTTGCCAACAAGACCAGGCGCCTGGTGGCGTCGTTCCCATGTAGTTGGATGGAAAACCCATCATCGAAGGGATTCTACCAAAGAAATGATTGTGAGTCAGTGAGCTCAATGATTCTCTGATCATCTCTGATGGACATGAACATATCCAAATCAAGAACAAATTATCAGTTCACTTTGTGAACTCAAGAGTGTTCAGCCTCACGACGAACAGGGAATGCCGAGGGACACAACACTGACATGTAGCAGTATCCATTACAGCTCCAAAAAAGACCTCCAAGCCTGGCCTCATGATGGGCAAAAAGATGTCACACATCTGCTGCTGCGTCAAAACATCTTCATCAGTTGCCTGGCTCGCAAATTGAAAGCAAACACCAACTGACAGAAAACGCGGGCATTGCCCCACTACTTTCGAACTTGAAAGGGTGACATGAATAGACTTGCAAAGTATAAAGCTAGTGCAATGGTCGCCTGACAAATTTGGTCATCTGGTTCTTTTGTCGGAATATTGTGTTTGCTCAGAATTTTACTGGCATGCAAGAAGTGTAAATGAAAACATAGAATAAACCATCACAACACATGTTGATCGCGTTGACTCGTTCATCGATGGGTTCTGTCCAGCGGGTCCATATATCTTCTAGAATCCTTGCTGCATCGGATCCTCCGACCGACCCCTCCGCTGAATCCCTCGTTGGTGCCAAAACCAAAGACGTCTCAAAATTAACTCCCAAACAGATTCAACCAGCAAGAACTGGCTATCCTGTCTGGTCGGGCACAAAGCAATAGAAACTTTGTGTTCAGACATGATTGAGTCATGTCTTTGCAGCACACATCGTTGGGCGGTCCTCCTCCACTGCCTTGACCACCAAAGCACCGGCAGGGAAAAGCCTGCAAGCTGATCCAAGGTCCCAACATGCTTAAATTATCAAATCATCACCTTGATTCGAGTTGTCTACTTTATGTAAGCAGGAAAACCAACAGGTAGACAGGGTTTACTGAATAGACTGGAATTTGCTGATGTGGCTCTCCGTCAATCCCCATGACATCAAATATGCAACCCTCAAGCTGCCTGCCACACAACCTTGTCCCTTGTCGCAAGGCACAAGGCATTTATGTTGCAAATGTATGATCAGCTTGAGTTGACAGGGATTTGTGACTGAGCATGTGCGCTTCCATGTCTTTGGACAAGAAGAGGTAAAAAGCATTGAACATCTTTGAAACATCTTTTGCATCTCGAGTGGCCCCAAAGCCTCCCACCAGGAAAGCATGCGAAGCGGACCAGTGCTGCCGCAAAATCCTCCGCAAATGACATCATAATGATCGGCTGGGCTTTGAATCGTGCATAGGTTTCAGACACGGGATGCTTGCAAAGGGGGCGTCAGCACCCCCAAAAACTAGAATAATTCAGGCGGGTCGCCAAGGTATGTCAGAATAAAAATATAGGGTCCAACCTTGCAAATACATCATCTGACTAAGCTATCAGAATACCTCAGCGGAGGCTACCGAGGCAAACATATTGATTTATATAACGCTTATCTTAGACGTCGCCCCCCTGTCCACCCTGGAGCGGCTCACTCACCCCAATGCTGAAGCACTTTATTGGAAGGAGGGTTCCACTAGAATCACTAGAATAAAATCTGCCAACCCAAAGCCAAAGCCAAATCCACCCAAAGAATGCAAAGCAATTTTAATTCTAAAGCTTTCTGGCTGGGTTGGGTGGCTCTTGGGGGGGTGGTTTGGTGCCATGCAGCAATTTGACAAAATAGAATCTGCAGTGCTCCAACCTCTAAGGAAAACAACTTGTCTCTGACCGTGTCTTCCCAAAATTGATATGTTTGTTTCTCCAGAACTTACGAGGAAGTAGTTTTTCTATCATATTCCTCGTTTAGCATTTTACTGGAGGGTCTGCATGTCATATTTTTGTGTTGGGAAAGACTTCTTCCTCGTAAGTTTGACATGCTAAACTTGATAGACTTGCTCGACTTCCTCGTTTGTCAGTGCAAGAACTAGAATGTCCAGAAGCATACAAAGAAGCCTACCAATTTTTGTTATAATTTGGTAAACTTCCTCGTTAAACAGGATCGAGAGAGAGAGAGAGAGGTTCTTTAAATTCCTCGTTAGATTTGCACTTGAGGGCTTCGAGAGCTTCTTCGTTTGTTAAAATCAAAGCAGGTATCTGTGAATTCACCTTGCACATGATCGGTGGCATGTGTGCACCCCAGAACTTACGAGGAAGTAAATCTAGACGCCCAGCCATTTGGTTTACCAGGCAGTGTTTTAAAGCATGTCCCAATCAACCTAACCAGGAAGTCACTTTGCAGCCTAACCAAGAAGCTGTAATTTTGATTCTATTCTTCCTTGTTAGCTCCCAACCTATGAACATGTAAAGCAACCCTGGCTTACCTGGAAGTGTATCTCCCTGGTCATTTTCCAGCGGTCCCTGGGGATGCAGGGGCGCTCGGCTTCCTTGGTAGTGAGCATTGCATTTTCTGGCCTTCCTCGTTTGCTGATTGGGCTTACCTGTTTGTGGTCTATTCCCGGGGGGATTTACATGGTCACCAACTTCCTCGTAAACAGCGTCCTCGCCGAGATTTACTTCCTCCTGTATATTCACAAAATTTTAGGGTTGTACGTTATCACCCGGAATAACGCGAAAAGGCAGCCAGTATTGTATACATATACATAGTGGAGATTGCAGGCACATCCAAGATCATCCAAGATAATAAAAAATAAACAACCAGTTCTGAGGTTCAAAGCCATTGTATCACGACTGATTTTGTGTTTAACAACTTTCTGTTTATTCTTTGGAACCAAAGTCCAAATCTTCCAAACACAGACTGTATGTTTAAAATAGAAATGTTAAACAAAAATATGCCGAATGGTGCTGGGTCCTATAATGAATTTTCATGGCAGCAACCCATATGTTTCAGTTGGAAAGGTAGCCTGGAGACTGAACAAAAACAGGAGTAAAACGAAGTTAAAGGGCGTCTTTGGTAAGGGCTCTTAAGTCTCTAAGCTCTCTGTCTTTCTCGCTCTCCTGAAGATCGCCAGCGTCGCCCGAGACCTTCAAAATGCGGTAGTTCGAGAAGCCTGCCAGTGCTTCTTTGATGAACCTCAATCACTGCGTTCATCAAGCAAATTGCAAAGCTGCAAATCCATGCAGTACCCAGGTCACCTGATCTCAAGAGCATCTACAGCTTAATTGTTTGTCATGCTTACGAATCTGCACATCACTAAACTGTTCGCACAGAGATAGTTTGAAGCGTGCATTCTGATCCAATTTATGGTTTGTGCAATCTGACCGGGCCACAGTAAGGCTGGGTTCGTCGTCCAACAACCTGAGTTAAGGCTGACACCTTGCTCGAGGTACACTGAGCAGAGGCAAATCACAAAGCCGTTCCTTGGGTTTAGCACAATGCCTGCCTAGTCCCGGTCTAGTCTTCAATGGTCTTCATGTACCGATAGACATCAGCGATCAACTCGTGTAGTGTTTTACAAGCACACACCAGAGAAAAGGTCAGCCGACAATAAGAAGCTAAAAACAAAAGGTCTGATTGATTACATATTGATTGACTCATTGTCGAAGTCCAGATTCCAGACTCCGGAGGTCAAAGAGTGAACTGATGATCGCCTCCTGCGAGAGTCAAAGGTCAAGAATCACAGTGTCTGACGAAGCTACTAGTAACAAAGGGCATCGCTACTAAGAGCAAGGATGCTACTAGTAGCTCCTGGCCTTACTAGGAACAAGAAGCTACAGTACTAGTAGCAGGTGCATCGCTAGTAGTAACAAGTGCATCGCTACTAGGAACAAGAAGCTACTAGTAGGGTGGGTGGCCGTCAAAGCACGCATCTCGTGACCATGGGACCCATGGGCCTCTCCGGGACCGAAGGGTACGCGTACCTGACGGAACCAATACAAGGAAGAAAACGCACAAAAAGAAAAGTCAAACACCTACAGCCTATATACAGTAGTTGTAATTCCTTGTACGAGTTTGTTTTGATTGCAGACCAAGAACGCGGGCAAGGGCAGCAGTGATGAGTACTAATGGGGCCCTGCTCCACATGCACAGAAGTGTAAAGTAAAATACCAAATATCGACTAATAGAGTTATTCTCTCTTGGCATGCTTTCTTGGCATGTATTGTTTCTGCTGCTTGCATCTTTGCAATGAGTTGGTCTTCGCCTGATCGCTTCAGCGGATAAGATTCGGTTCAGAGGGCGGATGGAGTAACCAGAGTGCAACTCGAGAGTTTCTTTCATCTGTCCAGCAATCCCTTGCGCTGGGGTCTCTGGGGTTCGTTGAAGTTTTTTCATCCATGTCTTGTCGGATTTCGCCAAGAAACGCAGATTGTCTTGTCGGATTCCACTGGCACCTCCTGGATCAGTCTGTAGCGTGCGTATGCCTTTACAATCTCTACTTCCAAAAGCAATTTGACGAGGAGCAATAGCATGACAATACTAATAACAATAGACAGAATGTCCCTTCATTTTCACTTTGCCAACATTCTTAGTCCTGGTGAATCACACATCTCACGGCAAAGACTCAGAGAAGGTTCTAGTTTGTCTACTGTCATGTAGCGCATGTAGCGGCTTTGCTGAACCACAATCTTTTTGGGTCCCGCTGCATGCCTTCCGACCTGCTTCATGTAACGCTAGCCAACAACTTCCAACTTTGGTTCATCGTTAATGGTGCAGACTTAGCCAGAACTGCGTCCATGTTCATCAATTATTGAAATACTAGGCTCAGCAAAAGGCGTGATCCCAGCTCCTCTGGCAATGCGATCTCACAAGCTGGATCACCCAGTTCAAACTCCGGGGCCCCCTGTAAGGCGTGATGCAAATGTGACAACCGCCATTGGAGTGCCTCGTCAACTCGGACTCAATCTCACTCTTGCTATATTTTACGACGTCCCTGAGTCGCATGTCCTGTAAAGCACTCCATCATCAAAACCCGTCTATATAATATATTTTAGTATTACCTGTTGCTTGGAGTTCAAACTGCACCGTTTAACAGCTTGAGACAGTATACTTCAGGCAAACAAAAGCTATGTTAACGTGTCAAAACTCCGTCTTTTGGCATGAGGCGCCCAATCCGGTGCTTTTCATCCTCCTCGGGTGGGAGGGCTGGGCTTCTTTGAGCCACCCAACTGCGTTTTGTGACACGTTTCGTCGTGCTATGCATGACTATACGTGTCAAAACTCCATCTTTTGGCATGAGGCGCCCAATCCGGTGCTTTTCATCCCACTTCAGAATCACCAGGGTTGGGTGACTCTTAGCTTTTCAGCTGCTGGAATCTTGCCTGCTGCCGTCGCCGTTTCTTTTGACGTCCTCTTCTCTTTGATCTCCTTGTCAAACTCCGTGGCAGCATCCAGCATATTCCTTAAGATCTTAAATGGAACCTTCTCCATGTCGACCTCCACGCGGTTGGCCATCTCAAAGCAGGAGTATCTTCCCTTACTGAGGTCGTCCGCCTCCTCGTTTTGTTCTCTGGGAACCCAGGCTAAGTCCAGGTCCAGCCGGGAGTCCTCCAACTGCTTGGCCAGCTCCATGAGCACCAGCGAAAGCGGAAACCTCGTAGTCAGGAAGCGATCGAGGAGGTAGGCGTTGGACAAGTTATCCGTGAAGCCAGTGATGCCCACTCGTCCGGCTCCGTTCCGCCATTTACTTCCAGGTCCAAGCACGATGATGGCCACAGTGACCCCCAGGAGCTCGGCACTAGCGATAGTCCGAAAGGGTTCACCCTTGACAAACAGGAAGGGTGCGTTCCGGCGGGTGAGGGTCACATGAAACCAGCGGGCCTTCTTCGGGTCGACCGTTTCGAAAGTCTCCCATCCTCCAATCGCGACCTCATCCTTGTCCGCCATGGCGTCGACCCTGAAAACCTCCCCCAGGACCAACGGGTCGTCCGCGAGCTCTTTCATGGGCGCCGTCTGCACCATCTCCAGGAAGAACACCATGGCCAGGCGGGTGGCTAGGTGCAACTCGAAGAAGCTACCCCCTTTTACTCTAGAGGCCGCTGCATACAGGGGTGCCAGAAATGGTCTGGCATACTTCGCCGCCCCTGCCAAGAAGCCCATCCGTCCAAGCCCTGCTCGAAAGTCGCGACCCAGGAGCCTGCCTTGCTCCGCGGCCCAGTTGCACCACCTCCTCAACCAGGTCACCTTCTTCTCTCCGATGCCCAACCTCCAGTGTTTCACATCCACCGTGT
This sequence comes from Durusdinium trenchii, assembly GCA_963970005.1. Taxonomy (NCBI): domain Eukaryota; class Dinophyceae; order Suessiales; family Symbiodiniaceae; genus Durusdinium; species Durusdinium trenchii. Next base: position 14,592 of record CAXAMN010021282.1, on the reverse strand, counting down.
ACCCAATCCATTCGGTCTGGACGCCCCCCCTCGTCTTGTTCCACGACACAGGGATCTCGAGGATCTCCACGAAGATGAAGAGCGCGATGACGAGTTTATGGTAGTCGACGCCGCTCGAGAGAACCAGGCCATCGTCCGCGAAGAGGAGCAAGTAAAAGATGGCGTCCGAGGGGATCACCTTATGGAACGTCCGGAAGATAGTCCCCGCAACTCTCCCCCACCAGAATGCCGCCGACGCAACACCAAAGGTTCCCCTGGTGTTCACAAAGACCTCCCGTTCTTCCTCCAGCCGGCAGGCTTGCAAGCCCCAGTCCCTTCGGTACGAGCCTGTGAGCGGCCTTGATGTCAAAGGCCATCAGCAACCTAGGCCCCTTTGCGTGCTTCTTGAAGGACTTCATCATCGCCTCCACGTCGTCATACTGCGGGAAGGCCATCTTGTTCGGCTGGATCACCTCCGTGTTCACCTGGATTCCATGAGTGCCATCATGCACGACCCGGGCGTCTTCCCAGTTGGGACCGCCCCCAGCGAGGCCACCTGGAGGTCGCCCCCATAACGTCCTCGGGGCTCATCCTCTCCATCCATCCCTTCTTCACGTCCTTCTCCACGTGCTCTCTCACCTTAAGTCGATGTGCGCCTGGGCCGAGAGATAGTTCTCCCCTATGGGCCTCCACCCAAGCCGCTGGCACCTGGTCTTCCATCATCTTCTTGTCCTTCTTCTCGTAGACCACCGGGACCAGCGGGATCTCGCCTCTGGTGCCTATATACTCCCGTGGAGGCCATGTCCTCCAGGTATCTCGTGTCGGCGTCCTCCACCAGCTCCGCCCAGGCCTTCACCCTGAACGCGATCTCCGTCTCTCGATCAGTGCTCTTGCGTCGAGGGTCCACCCCAAGGCTCATCACCACCTCATCCAACTTGTTCCTGATCGTCACGACCTTCTCCTTGAACGGCGACTCCGAATGCCGTCCCACCGCCAACTCCGCCATGAGCCCCAACCTCTCCTTCTTCGTCATGGTGTCCACGAAGCCGCTGACCTCCTCCCAAAAGGCCTTCCTCAGGGCTTCACCACGTTCTTGAAGAGGGACTGTTCGATGTCCTGCTGGTCTGACCCTCGGCGAACACAGCCCCAAGCCATCCACCACTCTTCTCGCCTTGCCCTTGTACCAGACCTGAAGCGGCGCCCATGGCTGCCCCTCTTTTCGGGGTGCTGGCAGTCCCCTGCTCATCTTCGCGGTGCTCTGGTACAATTTTTCTGTAGAAGCGTCCTTCCTCTTGCGTTTTCTGCTCTCCTCCTCTCCGGTGCTCCCACCATGCCCTCCTTCACGATGATTTCCCGGATCTTCCCCTTTTCGATCTCCCGGATGTGGATCTGGTAGATGACCTCCTGCCTGATCGTCTTGCCCTTGGTGAGGTTCACTGCCTCCTTTCTTTTCTCCGTCTGGGCCCTTGGACCCCCGCTTTAGAAGGGCACGCTGCGAGCCAGGTGTCCATGGCCGCAGGGTATGCCGCGGCGGCAGTTGTGGCGAAATCTCCCTGCTGTGTCTTGCGTATCAGGGACTGGTGAGTACCTCCGCAACGGCATCGTCCTGGAAGGGGGCCTTGGTAGACAGATTGCGAAGAGAAAACGGGTAGGCCCAAGAAGAGTTCGCTCACCAAGGATTCGATGCTCGTCAAGAGCCTGGTGGGTTTTGGGGATGGAGCTCCAAACTCACACTGATATGGGGCCCCCGAGAATGCCGTGCTCTGATCCACCCAGTTGCGCACGGGCAGCAGCTGCCAAATCGACGCGGGCCTGATGCGGTTGCCCCACCGTGAGGTGCCTCCCAAGTCCTCTGGGTGTTCCAAAATGAAGTGGATGCCCAATTCGAGTGCGATCGTGATGACCTGAAGGCACAGTTCAATCATAGCATTGCTTGCGTCGATCTTTTCCCGCTTGGCTCCCTCAAGCCAAGGAAACCCCCAGGGGTGGACTGATGATCTCAAGGCGCGGACCAAAGTCGTTCGCCCATGATGCCCTCGACCAAGTCCCACAAGGTGGGGACATAATGATAGCGTCATAAACGCCAGCCCGCAAGTCCGCCAGAATCCTCTGGCGCAGTGCATCTTGTAAAAGGTCATGCTGTGGATCCCTAAGGATGTCGAATTCATCTGCGACGATGTCGATCTGCCTCTTGGAGGCGAGGTCTTTCAGGCGCTTCACCAAACCAGTGTCACGTTCGCGACCGGCAAACAGGTAGAGCACCTTAAACTGCTGTCTCTGCTTTCGCTCCGGGGCAGCCGCCCCTAGTCACTCCTTCGGCTCCGGATGCTCATGCATTGGATGTCCAGGGTCCAGGCAGATCCGGCAGGCGTGAACTCGGCCGCATCCTCCTTGGCAACCCTCCTGCTTGTTGTTGTAGGCGAAACAGATCTGCCGCCCATCCGGCGTCGATCCATGGAGCCCCGGAGCCTTCCCCTTTCCTTTCGAGCCGTTCTTGCTCTTGCCCTTCCCCTTCGTCGCCTTGCCCTTGGAGTACGGCGAGTCGAACTGATGGGGACGCTCCTGTTGTCGAGTGCGAGCGCCCCACCCCTCCCTCAGGCTCTGTGCAGCCGAGCTGACTGCCAGCGGCGTGCTGAAGTACCTCTCACGGATGTCCGGGTTCTTGACCACATTCCTCAGCGCCTGCGCCAACGTCACCCCCTTATTCATGTCAAGTCCACGGGTGGCACCGATTTAGGCACCTTCTGCAAGGTGGCCTCTGCATCCATCTCATCCTGAGTTGCGATCCTTTTGCCGGCCGACTGCCAAGCCAGAAAGAGCGTGGCCAAGCGTATTGCATCCTTTGGCCTCACATCCACGTCCACCCCGAGCGCGTCCTTAAGGACTTCCGGTCGACCGCAATGGCGGCCAGCATGGCCACCGAGGTGACCCCAAGGTCATGGAGACCTGCTTGCAATGCCTTCTCCACCGACCGTCCCTCCAGCAGGCCCTGCAAGTCGGGGTTGAGGTCTTCTCGTCCTCCGTGAGGCTCATCATGGCCTTCCGCCCTCTGAGCGGGCGAATTGAGGGGAACTCCGCCCCTCCCCCCTTCTTCTTCGAGTCCTCCTGACTCTGGCCTCCGGCCACGACCCCGTCCCAGGTCCTTGAGCCGTGCACGAACGGCGGATCACCTGAACCGGAGGGACGATCGACGACCGACGGACCCGAAAGAGAAAGAAGGTGGGGAAGAGGCCCAACCCGAACCAGGTGCCCCACAAGGAAGGGGGCCCGCCCGCTCACATCCCCACTCCGGTTTTCCTCAGCCTCCATGCACTCCAGCTAAAGCCTCCTTTTCGGAGTCTTCCATCACGGAAGAAGATGACTCCGATGAGATATCGCCATCTCCATCTTCTCCTCCTTGCAGGATCTCGGCCATCTTGGCCTTCGCTCCAAAGCAAACAGCGCAAAGCCGCTCTCCCTCCTCCGACGAGACCTCCGCTGCCCGACCACCACGAAGTTGTGGTAATGAACTCCCGGAATCCTGAGACCTCCCAATCACCGAAAGGATGTAGGTCCCCTTCGGGTACAAGGTCTCCGGCTTATGGTCGGGCTCCTCCTCTGCGTCGCTGAGTCGGCGAAGCCGGTCGTGACGCCGGCGATGATGGGGGTGTCTCCCTCTCACGCCCTCCTGGGCCTGGCTTCAGGATCAGTCCTCCAGTGTCTCTCCCTGGCCACAACGGCGGAGTCAGAGGCATCGCCATGTCCGTGGCCTCCTCGAGGGTCTTGTCAAAGCTCTCCTGCAGCCACCTAATATAGTTGTTGATCACCGTCTTATCGTCCACGATGTCCGCTGTCTTGTAGCTGTCACGGATCTTGTGCGCCACCCCGCCTTGAGCCGCCATGACCACCTTCTTCGTCGCGATGGCATACTCCTCGTCCACGCTGGGGCTCCAGCGCCCCCACCTTCGCCTTTTTTTGTTGGGCACCTCAGCGATCAGCGCCCAGGACATCATAGTCACCCGTTCTGAGTGCTCTGACCAATGCCCAGTCCCTTCAGCGGCCATCAAAAGGCGTCGATGTCCGCTCTCATCTCGAAGGCTCGAGGGAAGCTCAGAGAGAAGCGCCCTCGAGTATGCCATGGCATCCGGGTACCTCATCATGGCCTGTCCAAAGCCGTCGACTTGGCGTCCTTGTTCATGCTGATGAAGAGCTCGTAGCCAACCTTCAACCACTCCCTCTCAAAGACCCAGGCATTGACCGAGATGTGGAACTGAACCACTTCGACCCGCCGGCCTGCCTCCGTTGTTTTGCTCCTCATGATGTCACCTTGAAGACCGGCTCCGGGCTCCCATGTGAGCGTAGCTGGGGGGACCCCCTCGGCGTCATGAGCCCTGAGAGCCCCCCACAGCTTCACGAGCTTAAACCAGCAGAATGTCCTCTTGTACTTCTGCAGGGCGGTGTTCATGACCCCCTCTTCCCAAGCTCGCAGCACCTCCAACGGCAGACGGGATGCCTTCTGCCTGACCCGCGGGCCCCAAATGTTGCTCTTCTCGACCTCCAGCAAGTAGTTATGAAGCGCCATAGAGCTCGACAACCTCCGCTCTGGTGGGAGTTCGGCAGCGTTCTCCATGAACACCAGGGCCTTGTATAATGACCCTGGCACACTGCGGCCGCAGGGTTCTTCGAGGCGTGCATTGATGTAATGCATCAAATCCTTGGGATGCCGAAGCCATTGAACTCCAAACACTCCTTCCATGTACTCCTGGATCCGCCTGCCGTGCCTCACATGTTGACGGATCGTCGCCGCGCGTCGACCCATCGCATACCGAGTTGCGACGTACTGCATGGCCTCAAACTCCTTGTCAGGCTTGCCCAGGTACCCGGCCTCGAAGAGAAGCTCGTGGAGTTCCTTCACCCACCGTTCACGTTCAGCTTGCTCGATCTTCTCCCTCTGGTTGTCGCCGGTCACCTTGGCCGTGAGCCGCTGAAGCCGTGTGGTCCAGGTGGCCTTGGGCATCAGCCTCCGAGCGAGCTCCATCGTGGTCCATCTTCAGCATCTGGCGATCTATGTAGCTCTTGTCACGAAACAGGAGGCGTTGATGGGTGAGAAACACATGGTCCTCCAAGTCCAGCCGTCGTCGTTGGCGCTTTGCCTCGCGATAGAGCTCGGTGTAGTCCTCTTCTCGCCATCCATCAGCCATGCCTGGTAGAAGGTCTCGAATCTCTCGCCTCGGCATGGCGTCGAAGAAGGCCAGAGAGGGGGCCTCCCATCCCCTCTCCAGCAAAGCTCCGACCACACCAGTGCCTGGCATGATCGAAGCTGCCCGGCCCAAATCCTTCTTTGAGCCACCCAACTGCGTTTTGTGACACGTTTCGTCGTGCTAGGCTATGCATGACTATACAAGTCCAATTTTTATGGCAGGGACAAGTATCACACTGTTTTTACTTGTAGAGTCATAAAAGGTTTCCCGGTGTGAAAAACGACCGTCCCATGTCTCCCGTGTAGGATTCTAGGGGAAAGGGATGGAAAGGATGTAATGAGTTTGTCTGGGTAGTGTAGTACGATTCCAGATAAGCCTGGGTGTTCATTTGGAAGGATACCCATGCTAGAGTAGTGAACAGCACAGCTGGCAAACTATATAAGTTTATATAGTAGCCGCGAGTTCCAGCTGGAGATCTTCTCAACCTCATTCGCATGGCCTCCGGCAGCAGCACCAACTTCTCCGCTTCTGCGGCGACTCCCGGCTCCCTCAGAAACAAGAGTTGTCTCTACTCGTCTTGTTTTAATTGCAACAAGAGTTGATTGCTGCATTCGTGCTTTTCGTGGCGATGTATCTAAACTATAAAGAGCTTCCGTGTTCTCCTTTGCCATTTGCTGCGAGCCTTGAGGCTCTCATCGTCTCCAAGGACACATCGAAGGCACGCTGCACATTCCAATGCGTGCGCAACCTGATGCTTAAGGCATGAGCCCAAGACGAGTGAACATAGCCTGATCTTTGACCTCTAGAATTCTTCCAAACCTAATGGCGATGGCCTCCAACCTAATAGCGATGGGCCTCCAACCTAATAGTAATAGCGATGGGCCTCCAACCTACCAGTACTGTAATGTCTTTGACCTTTAGAATTCATCCAAGAAGCTCTGCATAGAAGGTCGAGGTGAAGTCACGAGCTGCGCTGTCCAACAGGGAGCTGTCTGCACGTACAGCCACCGCCCGCTTAACTCCTCGTTCCTGAATGCGGGCTGTGGAGCTACAGGGAGGATCCCATTCTCTTGGATCTCGATTTCTCGTTCGGGCAGGTTTGCCTTCGACAGTCCAAACGCATGCAGTTTCTGTCCAAGGCACTAGGGAAGTCAAAGCCAAGGCCTCCAGCACAGAGGCACTCATGAAACACGAAGAACCAATCATATGGGCATCCAATAAATAGAATGTGCACTCTTTTTCTTGATGTGTGATTCTGCTCAAGACTTGCCACGTCGTCCAAAGTGTCATCCAAATGAGATGCAACAACAACAAAACTGAATCTAAATCGAACGTTTGATAACACTATGATAACTGACTATACACAAGCATATGTGAATTATTTACTTTGTCAACGAAGCGAAGAAAAGTAGCTAACTACCAATTCAGCACACTGACCAAGAAGAAAACAATTGTGAATTATTCCATTAAAGGAGTACCTAATCAAAGACTTGCAGGGTCTACTAGGGGTGCTAGGTAAGAGTAGGAGCAATGAATCCTCTTGCGTGTGACCTAACTCCTTTATATAGTCTTATTTGATGCATCTAGTGTTGATGACACATAATCGCTGACATCTACAAAAAATGTCAGAGCTTCCTGCGGAGATAGAAAATATAGTAGTTCTTTGATTCTCGAAGGTTTTTTTACAAAGTTACAAAGCATATACGGAAGAATCGTAGAAAGAGCCAGTTATAATATGTAAAGCCCAGAGGAGCAATGGAAAAGTTTCTGTGCTGGTTTAGCGTAGTTGCCGGGGTTACGGGGTTAATCCGAGGCATCTGCGCGGTAAAAACGGTAAAAATCGAAAATGTTCTTTTTTGACCGTTTTTACCGGGGGGGGTGCTCCTTTTTCGTCTACCATATCCGCGGTAAAAACGGAAAAAATAAAAAAAAAAATATGTCTTTACCGTTTTCCCCGGGGGGGGGCACCCCTTTTTCGTCTACCATATCCGCGGTAAAAACGGAAAAAATCGAAAATTTTCTTTTTTTACCGTTTTTACCGGGGGGGGGCGCCCCTTTTTCTCCACCATAGCCGCGGTAAAAACGGAAAACATTGAATTGTTGTTCCGTTTTTACCGGGGGGGCGCCCCTTTTTCTCTACCATATCCGCGATAAAAACGGTAAAAATCGAAAATGTGTTTCTACCGTTTCCCCGGGGGGGGCACCCCTGTTTCGTCTACCATATCCGCGGTAAAAACGGCAAAAATTGATTCTTTTTTACCGTTTTTACCGGGGGGGCGCTTCCTTTTTCAATACCATATCCGCGATCAAACCGGTAAAATTAATTGTTGTTCTTTTTGTACCGTTTTGATCGAGGGGGGCAAAGAGGTCTATGTGTTTTTTTCAGTTTTTAACGGAGGGTCACCGCTGTTTCTTCTGCCATATCCGCGGTAGGTAAAAATCGAAAGTTTTCGATCCAAGTGATGTAGGCTTTCATTGCCCTGCAAAAGTTAAAAGTCATGAAATTTTGATCAATCACCAAACTCCTCTTGTCGAAAAGGGGACACGCTCCTATATGATAGGAGGAGTGAACCCCACCTGGTTATAGGAAGATACCCGGGCTGTAACATTAAACCTTTTTGTTAGGTCTTCTAGCTTGTGACCTGGTCCCGAGGCATTCTCGCAGTAAAAAGCGGTCCAAAGTGAAAATTACTACGTTTGTTGTTTACCATTTTTAATGAAGAGTCGCTTGCTCTTTTTGCTTCTACCATATCGTTAAAAATCAAAGTTGTGTTATTCTCCGTTTTTGTAGGTGGACTTGTCCTTTTCTTTTCTACCATCTCCGTGGCAAAAACGGTAAAAATCTGTGTTTTGAATCTCTCTTACTGGGGGGCGCTCCATGTTTAAATTTCATATCCGCGGTACAAAACGGTAAAAATCGAAAAAAAAATGTGTTTTACCGTTTTTACCCGGGGGGCGCCCCTTTTTCTCTACCATATCCGCGGTAAAAAAGGAAAAAATCGAACATTTTCTTTTTTTACCGTTTTTACCGGGGGGGTGCTCCATTTTCTTCTACCATATCCGGGGTAAAAACGGTAAAAGTCAAAAATTTTCTTTTTTTATATATATACCGTTTTTACCGGGGGGGGCGCTCCTTTTTCTTCTACCATATACGCGGTAAAAACGGTAAAAATCGAAAATTTTCTTTTTTTACCTTTTTTCCTGCGGGGTTGCGAAAGGATATATACCCCTTAGCAAAACAACGCTCGCGAACCAGCTTGGAAAAGTTTGTTGAGATCAAGAAGAAAATGTTAAGGAAAGGGTGTTGAGGGGAAAGGAATCGCACCAGCAATGAAGAGCTGAATAAAAGGAAGAAGAGCTAAGTCACAGCAAAACCAAAAAACACAAAACGATTGACCCAACACCCTTTGTTGTTTCATAAGGATCCATTGGGTGTTTTGGTTAAGTTGTTACACAGTTGGAGCTGGAGTTCAACCCTCAGCTGCTTATCTGGTTAATTCTATTTAATTCTGGTCAATTCATTTGCATACCACTTTCCATCTACACACCCCTTTGACATAGGCAAATTGTCAATAGCGCAGAAGATGAAGCAGCAGCAGCAGCAGCAACTCAACTCAGTGCACAGACAAGTGCACTACTACAGTCCCCTGTTCTGAAATTAAAGCACCAAACACCTAGCATACAATTGTTTCCTGGCACTTTGGGATTGCTTTCTATTTATGTGCGTCAATGTCTTTTAGACTTGGTTCCAGTGGTTACTTAAGACTCTTTGTTTGGTCACATCCGGCTGTATGATGATTGTGAGTCTCTAATCGAGTATGGACAATGTAATATCACAGCAGCCACCCGGCCAATTATATAAATGATAAGAACAAATGGGCAAGTTGAATCGAAAGAGGATCTTTTGCAGTTGCCCGCTGTAACTCTTACAACTGCAAGAGCAGAATCAAACAACAAACAGGATTCAGAGTTGCCTTGCATGGCCTTTTCTGCAGCAAGCACAACGTCAAGCAGTTGTGATGGGCGGGGGAAGGGTCCTCTTTTGGCCTCAATGCTGTTAAAGCGATAGCAATGGCCTCCAACCTAATACCAAAAAATATATACAAAACAACATCACATCAATACACATGTTGACTGCACCTCGGAGTGACAGCTGAGGAACACGAGCAACTGCGGCGCAGCACCGCCACCAATGAGCAAATCTGCGAAGGCCTTGCAAAGAAACTTTGTGCTCGGAGGTCCAGCAATACGTAAAAAGGACTGAAGACTGGAAGTACAGTTTGAAGAAATGTTCTCATGATTTATCTTTTGGGCACACTGCTCATTAGCATCTATCAAACAATCAACCGAACTTCGGAGTGTTTTGCGTCACTGGACATGGGGATTCCAACTGATCCAAGCTCGGAAGTGTGGCCTGAGGGGTCACTAATTGACCATCACCCATAAAGTCTTCCAAGATGGATCTCACCTGCGCGGGAACGGCTCCAAAGTCCAGCGATCTGTTCCGAACACATCTATCTAACTAAAGTAAATTTGGCAACCAACCGGTTGCTCTTGGTAACGTTTAGCTGCCTTGAGAAAAACACTTGAGGCGTTCCCAAAACGCTTTCAAGCGTTCTCTAATTAGAAAGCACTTGTGAAATTCCTCCTTGGGTTCACGCTGTGGCGTGATGAATCAACTGTCGAACCATCAAGTTCCATTGCATTCCCAAACACCCAGACACTCCACATGCGAGAACATGCGAGAACAATATCAATGGCCCGAGCACCAACAGAGGTCGTGCATCATGACATGCCAACCCCATGCGGTGGACAGACATGTACATGTACATACATGTCGCATGTCTATGCATATGTGTGTGTGGTTTACTTCCATGTCAATCAGCAAGCTTTCACAAAATCACATCCCGCCAATACCTGCCTGAGTGGTGCCTCTGGCCTCTGCTTTGTCTCCGCGTATCAGCCCAGTGTGGCAGGAGACATGCAGGACAGTCGCGGACAAGCGAAGCGCCTTTTTGAGGCCTTGACGTGTTTGACACAGCAGAATCTCTGTTAGCAACCCATGTTTGACATTGAGGAATATTTGTTCTTGATGTGGTTGTGGTCTTTTCCTCAGTTCAAAACTAAGAGATTGTAATGCTCAAACAAATCGTTACGATGTTTTTGGTGATTCAGGACAAAACCGGTTCTTTTTGATGGTGAGACAAGAATGGAGGTGCATCTGCGTGGAAAGCCAGTCATTCAGTCATCGCCTCGCAAATTCTCTCGTGTGGCACAGGTCAGTCGCACCACCACACCTGCTGTTCGCAGGCCTGCAGGTAATTTGAGAATTTTGGCCGGCCAACAACGCCCATAACACTAGTACCCTAAAAAACACAGGAGAATGGAAGTAAAATGAAGCAAATACAACACAACAGACTCACCAACATCTGCAAGGTCAACATAATTGCTAAACCATGCCTTCGAGCTCTCCATCAATAGAGAGAGGGCTGTATGTCAACGGACTGGCAAAAAGGAAGTGCACTTCCAGGTTTTCACCTCAAGTTGCGATGCCCTTTGCTACTTGATGCGTTTTTGTTCTGAAGATTAGGCTATGAAGCCACACCCGTCAAGTCAAAGTGTTCTTCCAAGACTGCCATGGTGTGAGTGACCGTCACAGTTGTGGTCTGTCACAGGGCAACTGGATGCAGCTAGCTGGCCGAAGCAAGCCAAAAAGTAAGAAAGAATGATAAAGAATGCTCCTGCTAGCGTGGAAAATGTTACACACCCTAAACTCACGCTTGAGACAAATATCAATATTAAACAATGTTAAGTTGTCCCGATCATCTGAATCTTTATCAGAGTACTAAAAACACACAACCTGCCCAGATCCAAGAAGGATATGTGACCAGGAACGCAAGCGATTGCAGAGACGAGTGAAGAGGAAAAGAGGAAACAGCATAAGACACCGCATGATGTCATTGCTAATAGTAGCTTCTTGTTACTAGTATGTATGGCCAGGAGCTACTAGTAGCTTCTTGCTCCTAGTAGCGATGCCCTTTGTTCCTAGTAGCTTCTTGCTACTAAAGTTTACTAAGAGGAATGCGAGCGATTGCAAAGACGACCCAGTAGCTTCTAGTTACTAGTAGAGATGCCCTTGTTTTTAGTAGCGATGCACTTTGCTACTAGAAGAGAACAAGATTGCACAAACAGCATAAGACACCGCTTGATCTTGTGATCCGCCTCTTGGTCCCGATGCATGTTTGTCAAGCTCCAACAGTGTCCATGCTCATGGCCAATCTATCTACACACATTAATCTGTGGGGGTGTGTTTTGTAGATCCGATGAGATTGTGCAGCAAGGTGAAGAGCAGACCAGGCTTCCAGGGTGTGTCTGACTGCGAGAAAGTTGCACAAAGCATGCAGCATACTGCATACTATAAGAACTCGGAATACAACGGCTTCCAGTACGCACTACTTCATCATAGCCTCATACCAAGATGCGTGACGAGAAGATCTGCTCCACGTTGCGGCTCATGTACACGACCTTGGTTCAGAATCAAGTCATGCCCCACTGTTTCCAAGCAACGCAACTAGGTCAATGAGTCAATCCCGAAGTCCGTACCGTGGGTACCGTGGATGAATTACCATGTCTCTGTAGAAAATCTAGGAACCCAAGTAGAACTCTGCATTGCCAAGACAAAAATATCAACAAATATTGACTGTATCATCAGATTGAGTTGCGTTCCATGATTCCACTTTCCCCTGTCAGGCCCGCAGGATGAGGCCTTCTTCTCAGGCAGGCGTGTCACCAAGTAGTCTCCAGGCCTCTCAATAAAAGTGCCATAGAATCGAAGAACCACAAATCAACTGGGAAAGGAATCCCTTGAAGAACACAGAGCAAGGTGATCAACACCACAAGCCATGAGTCAAATCAAGCACAGTAAAATCTTGATGCCTCAAAGGGCTCCAGAACAGGACTGAAGGATTGAAAGACTCGAAAGACAGTCTGTACGACCTGTCCACCCAAGGTGAAAGATCAACACAGGTGAAAAGCGAGATCTGCGAGATACTGGTGCTATCGGCATGCGGGGAGAGATGCTTGAAGGGGGAGAGTTTGTTTGCACGGCATCAATCAAATTTGTAGTGGATGTACAGGTGTTTTGTTGTTTTGTGTTAGGGTAATGCTGGTGCAGGAGAAGCAAATGGAGTCGGTGGTTTAACATTCAGAAAGTAGTGGAAATTTCAGCTCCCATTCTCCTGTGCTGTAGGGGTCAGGACAAATTATGTTAGAGCTGGTCCCCCGGTCAGCTTTCAAGAGTGTGCGGCTTTCCAAAGCACCTCAAAGGTTGCGGGACAATGCTGAAGGGCACCTCCGGCAAAAGAATTGTGCAGTTGGCAGTTGCCAACATGACGCAAAACGCACTCTTGCACAAAAAAGCTCTAAGTCTGCTGCTCTGATTGTAAAGCAAATAATATATAATTAGTGTATATATATATATATATTTACATATATTCAAGCCATTTCAAGCCTTGGGATTGACGAACAAATTACAACATGTTGCCCAACCTGGAACTTCCCTTTCGGCACAAACTCCATGTCCTCTTCAGTGACCTGGAACTAGTGACCATGTATCTTGTGCTGAATCTGCGGTATGCCGCACGCTTGAGAAGTCAAATCTGTGTGGTTCAAGCTCTGGAGCATTTCTTTCAGATATGTTTCATGATTTACCACCTGTGGCCACCCTTCTCACCCATAACGTCGTGTGACATAGTGACAAAAATTGAAACATGGAGAAAACAAGTAAGAGTCAAGTGCCTCAAGTGCATGAGACCAAAAGGGTAGGTCACATATAAATTGGACGTTATTAGGCTAAATAGCATCTGATATTCATGCTGATGACCGCTGGTGCGAGTTGCTTGGCTTGACAGGTGGAACAGGTTGCCCAGCTCATGCGCCGCGCTGGGAGCGCCGTGCTCACCTTGTATACCAAGAACATTCCTGCTGTCTTCTCATAGATCTTGAAGCCACGGTTTCGCAGGACGGCCTAGCTCAAGTGACCAATTTGAACGCAATGTGAGATCGCAAGTAACCTCAAGTGGGCGGACGCACGAGTCTTGGAAAGCCCATCTGCTGTTTTGCCGTTCAGAGTTTCGAAGTGGTCTGGTATTGCGGTTGTGCTGCCTGCCAAAAGTGTTTAAAGTGTGAGAACCCTCCACTATCAGAATCCTGGGGTCTGACATGATCAAACCACAGCTGTCAACAGCTCAACCACGATCACCCATCAATCTTGAAATTTGACTGCTGAAAGTGCAGCAGATCTGTACCATGCAAGTCGAACGTACAGTACGACTCAGAAACTCCAGTCCGTCTGGTCGACGGTGGTTGTTACAGCAAGTTCCAAACTTGGCAAGCCAAACGGCAGCCCGCTCGACTTGAAAGAATGATGCCAATGCACTTGACCCAGGCAGCTAGCGCGGGTTTCATCAATGTTCAAGTTTCAAAGCCGAGCTGGCAAAACCTTGACATGGGCAAGGACTGCCTGTTGGATTGTCCCTCTGCTCCGAAAAAGCTCTTCAAACAAGAACGCAACCTCAGCCTGATTTCTGCTGGAATAGAGTCATTCTTAGCTCAAGTGTGATTCGCACAAACAAGTTATTCTGCAGAACCCTATGGTTCACCGGGTAGATCTCTATCCAGCAAACAAGCTCGCTACGTTTGCGCCAGTCACTGCTGATGAAGGATGACTGCCCAAATACTTCTTTGTGAGGCTCCCTTGGCAGTACATTTTGCGGCAACATACCCCTGTTATTTCCATCAGCAACTTTGGAAAGACTTGGCTGCACTTAAAGCTAAAAAGGCAAGGAACTGGTGCACATGCCTGGACTTTGAAACTGGACATTGAAACTGGCCAGAAAATGGCTTGTCACTTGTTTGAGCGAACATGGGTCGCTCATCG
>CAXAMN010021281.1:3924-57159 GCA_963970005.1 Durusdinium trenchii | reverse complement strand
TTGAGCTTAAGCTGACTCGGGAGGCGGTGGTTCGCCTTTGTAGGGTGGGCTTGTGTTCAAAGAATGATCCGCTTGTTGGGGTCGGGAAACGGCTGAAGTTTGTCTCCGATTGTGAAGAAGTGTGCCGGCCTCTGAGAAAGTTGCAGTCGTGCTCGTGTGAGCGTCATGCAGGGTTTAACGAAGTAAATTGGACGGCAACTGGTTTTTACAATGAGCAATTGGCAAGGTTGCTCAACAGTGCTTTCACGAAAGCACTGGCCCATGCGCGAGGATGAAGAAACCTCAAAGACTGTCTGAGCGCATGGAAAGACAAGCTTGATGTTGGAGTTGGATGTATACATGCAAACATACACACACATGGAGTGGTGGTCATGTGTGCGCGCAGCGCGGAATGCAAACAGTTTTTTGTGTACACAGCTTTATGATGTTTCACTTGTGCTGGAAACGAAACTTGCAGAGACGAGTTCTAGTGTAGAAACGAGCTGTCTTGTAAAACAAGCTGTCTTGTGAAGAATGAGTTTTCTTGTGAACTTGGCATAAGAGCATTAGGATAAGCTTCTAGGGTCTATCGGAGCCACTGAGCAAGTACTTCGGTGTCAGAATGTGTCCTTGACGCGGACTAATCTCTTTAGGATCGCTTTCAGAGCCACTGGGCAAGTACTCTGGAGTCGGGATTCGTTCTTGACGCGGACTAGAGGGTTTGAGTTTTGCTTGCGTGCTGAATTCCGAAGACGAGATGTCCAGATATGGAGACGAAACGTCTAGATCTAAAAACGAGATGTCTAGATTCTCTTGTGTAAAGGGTGATGCAATCTTGAAGGATGCTTCATTTCCTTTCCTTTTTCTTGCCTTTCTTTTCCTTCTCCTTCAGTCCTTCCATTTGAAAGGGGGACCGAGTGTTTGAAAGGGGGACAGCATAGTGAATATAGCGATGTAGCCGATCATCTCAAGATGGCGGACTATCTGTTAGAGTCGCTTCTAGTTGGGTCGTTTGCTCTAGGATGGATTTCGTGCTTCATGACACTTCGGTTGACAAGGCCGACGGTGAAATCAAAGCAGGCAAGCACGGAAATCGTAGTGAAGGCGCAAGGATCTCGCACAATGTCTGAGACTACCACAGTCGCAACAAGGCCCTTGGCAGGAGAACGCATCAAGGTGTTTCCGACAGGTGAGGTGTATCATAGGTTGAATTGTCGCTATGCGGCGAGTCGGCCAAATGAGGGTGCTGTGTACAGACCTTGTGCAGTTTGTTTTCGCGGGGTCTAAGTATGAGGGGTGCTGGGAGTGCCCCGTGCTGTTGAGTGCCTCTTGGAACGGGGAGAATGGTGTCTCTAGATAAAGCACTCTTCCTCCTTGTGTGAGCCATGGCACCGTGTTTACTGCACTACGTATTAGCACTACGATGGTAGCGCAACGAGCTGGGATTCTGAAATTGAATGTTGCAGTTTTTACTGGGATTTCAAAGACAGTGAAGTGCGACAGTTCTCATGCAGAACTCAGAGCTGGGATTCTGGAACTGAATGTTGCAAGTCTGCTGGGATTTCAAAGACGGTGGAGTGCGGCAGTTCTTATACAGAACTCAGAGCTGGCGGTGAGCGTACGTGTGGATTGTGTGCAAACTCACGGCGAAAGGGGGTGTGGAAATCTGGATTTGAGTTCGCGGTGTGCGCCGTGACTTTGCAATCTGGATGTCATGTGTATAGAAGTTTACTTACATATCCTCAGTGGATATGTGGAATGCAGAGTTTACTTACATGTCCTCAGTGGATATGTGGAATGTGGAGCACGGGAATGTCAGACTGCTTTTTCGAGGTATCCAAAGTTTACTTTCACAAACCTTCGGGTTGATTTTATGTGGAGAGTTAGGTTCTTGATTTGAACTCACTCCAGGAATCCTCCCAGTGTAGGAGCTGGTTCAGTCGTCTAGGGACGACTGTTTGTGAGTGTGGAACGGGTGACCATAGAGAGTTGATTTGAACTCCTTTAGGAATCCTCTCAGTGAGGATGTGTGGTGATGGAAACTCGAGAGCCTTTGGGATCCAGTTGTGTGTTGAATTTGAACCTACCTGCCAGGCAACCGAGGACGTGATGGTCTTCTTCTCTCCCTAGTGATGACACTTAAAGGATGCACGATGAGCAACCGTCTGGTTGAGAATGAGCATCCTAGTCTGAAGGGGGAGAAGTCGATCATTTCGTCTTCTCCTGCCTCTTTGTCTGTTTTCGACGTTCGATGTCGATAGCTTCGATTGCTTCGAGGGAAGCATGCGCTTGTGAACTTTGAAGAGCTAAATGTGTAAAGGGGTTTGCTGCTCAAGCGAACTGTGGCTCAAAGACGAGTGTTTGAAGAATGGATACCAGCAGTCTAGGTACAGAGCTTGCTTGTGCGAGTGTAACTGACACCTGTCTCCGTGAAAAGGGTGTGCTTGATAGTGTGGGGTGTGGACGGTGCTTCCGAAAACTACTGAGACCTCCGTGGTAATTTGTGACTTTAGCTTTGTGATTTTCCTGCTTCTTTGTAGGTTTTTCACGGTACGAAAATTTGGACCGTTTTGGGTTTAAGTTTTCCGCAGTATGGTCCATGTCAAAGGTGATGGTTGCAAGCGTGAGGCAACTCTCGAAAGCATATTTGCCTAGCTGTGCCCCTGGTGCCAGGACGTTGCTGTCCTCTGTTTCACGACTGGCTCCAACTCGACCTAGGGAGCAGCACTCCGCAAACACCCTTGGACCGTATTGGACACACCCCGGAGCGGCCACCTCTCGCAGCACATAGCACCCTTGGAAAGTCCCTTCCGCCAGACTTATGACCGAGGGTGGAAGCTTGACAATTTGTAGTTGCTGACACGTCTGCCGGCCGCAATTCCTACATGTTGAATGCCAGTTGCCACTTCTACGCGCCGGAGCGAGGGTGCAGCATAAAATGCTCTGTCAGCAATTTCCCCTCGCGGGTTGGCCGGGACACGAACAGCTTTGGGGTAGCTTTCCTTGCCGTCGTCCTGGAACTGCCAGATGGAAAGCCCATCTACCATGCAGGGACGAACTACAATTTGGAGCTGCGGTCGTTGCAGGAGCACAGTGCGAAATGCCTCTGGCAGGGGTTG
This sequence comes from Durusdinium trenchii, assembly GCA_963970005.1. Classification (NCBI taxonomy): domain Eukaryota; class Dinophyceae; order Suessiales; family Symbiodiniaceae; genus Durusdinium; species Durusdinium trenchii. Next base: position 54,061 of record CAXAMN010021281.1, on the reverse strand, counting down.
CTGCGCGTGAAGGCTGAGCAACTCCAGTTCACAGCCGAAGACATCTAAATCAGAGACTGTCGGCAGAAAGCAAAGAATGTCGTCTTCAAGCTCTGCCACATCCTCATAATGGGAGAGGTCTGCTTGCATTGCATATACCGTACCTGCTATGGTAACCAACTCGAGGCTGATCTCATAGCGGTCTTGGTGAGCCGGCATTGTCGCGTAGGCGGTAGTTCGAGCGTGTTTGCTCAGTTTGCTTGAGCCAAACTACTGAGACACCGAAAATATAGCCATTGCGAACACTATGATGACAATTAGGCCACAAGAAGGAGGGTGGCTAAGGCCACCCACCTCTTGCAAAGGATCGAGCGACGCGGAGACGGTTGCTGTGTGGGAGGACCCCTACTGTCGACTACCTTACTGCCACCACCCATAGGACCACCCATAGGGCAAGGGCGATGGGGGGGGCCTACTGTGCCAGGAAGACCCTGCTGCCGACGAGGAGCTTCCCGCTCCTGGCGGGGGGACAGTCCGGCGAGCTTTATTACTTGGGTCGGAGGCTTCTTGACTGTAGCCCATGTGGCCCCGAAGCGCCTGCTTGTGGTCCGCGAGTTGAAGTCTAAAGTTGGGGTTCCCAGTGAGCCATACACAGAGCTGATCCCATCGTTCTTCGGTATAGAGATATGAGCCATATTGGTTGTATGGGCGATCTGCCATCCTCGGAGTGAAGGGATATCCATGGTTGTAGTAGTCACTGAGGACACCACCAGGGACTTTGGTCAGCATAAAGCGGGGAGATAGCAGATGCCACCCTGTGCGGGACATGGCAACCCGTAGCCCGGAGGTCAGCCACTGAGCTACTACAGCACTTTCTGCTTCGATGTTCCCTTGCTCGAAATTGCCGAGCGCCGTTGCTAATCGAGTATAACCTATACCGAAACGTCCATATCCCTTGGCAAAGGCATAGTTGGGTTCAGCCGCCGTGTCCTCGTCCTCCGTGGCTTCTTCAGTGCCAACTTCTGGTGGTTCAGCAAGCCCCACTGGCACAGGGAGAGCAAGCCTAGGCGACCGTTCAGCTGACCCGGTAGCATCAGAGGCAGAGTCTTCTTCTGCAGGCAAGTCAGCAGTGGGGTGTTTGGCAGTTGTCAGGTCTCTCGTTTATCAACCCTGCTGATCAATTGTTGAATGAATCTAGTTTTTTGTCATGTTTAGCCTACTTCGCTGTGAAGTTGGGCAAAGGATTTGGCTTGTTTAGCCCACTTGGCTAAACGCGACTGTCTTGTTTGCAAAAAACAAAAATAAATGGAACTGGCCTACTTATAAATAGGCCTTAACCGCGCCAAAATTGTGTTTTTGGAGTCCGTGGGGGCGTTTTTTTTGGGATTTCGTTTGTCGTGGAAGGTTTTCGTCATGCTTGCAAGTTGGCAAAGATATGGAAATGGAATTCTTGCAACATTGTAAAGCTTTGGTTTCGGGTGACCGCACCGCACTGTCGCCGGCCCATGTGCACTGGTTCATGGACCTTGGCGACAATCGAGATTGATGAGGCGTCGTCTCTGACTTGCTGGAAGACAGTTTTGAGTGAATGTGTTTTGACCTCCTTGGTTGAACGACAGAACGGCCGCGTGGTTTAATCCGACCTCTGAACAGATCGGGTTAGTCTCACGACTATCCCACCCCACCTCACTGAGGCCATGAAGATCTCCGGATGACACGCAACTTCATCCGGCAACAAGACTGAGCTCCTAAGAAGATGGTGCCTTGTGAGTGCGGCCATCAAATTGTGGCAAGCCTGAACAAGCTGCCCTTCTCACAGCCATGCACAATTTCCAAATACAGTATATACCTTGATCCAAAACTACAGTACAGTTGCGCGAGCTGCGCACGCAGACTCTGGGGGCTTGTTGCCGGATGTGGTTCCGACTTCGATGCGGTGCGCATCTTTGGCTGGCTCTCACACCAATGCAGCTTTGAGAGCCCTCCACGAAGTGAAACTTCCACAAGATCATGGATGCGGTCCCCTGGCACTGGAAGGCAAACTGTCGTGGCCCGAGCTCGATCTCATGACCCACAGCTGTACAAGGCAGCTGAGGCATGATCTGGCGGATTGTGTCCAAGGAAGCTGCAGCGATCGAAGGGTGCCACAGCTGATCCAGGCAGCATCCAATACTCCGGCCACTTGCAGCGGGGAGAGCATGAGTGGCAAAAATCTTGCTGCGCATGAAGGGTATGATTGAAAGGTCCTCCGTAGCCATTTGGCTCAAGGCGTCTCGGCTCAAACTCGCGGCAAAAGCCGTTGAGCTAGGAGGTTCAAGACTACTTCTTAAAGAGAAGGAGTTGTCTCCGGGCCGGTACGCGTAGTTAGGACCTTTTTGTTTATCTCTGCGTAGGACTTTTACTTCCGACCATTCTCATCTACTTGCTTTGTGCGGTGTCCTCAGACACCGTACAATTTCAAGTGGTGTCCTTAGACACCATTTGATTGTAACTTTTCGGCCGCTTTCCCTTACAAGCACACTCGAAGGGTGTCCTTAGACACCTTTTGAGCTTCGTTATAGGCTCTCTTAGTCTTCAAGAATGGTTTCTAAGGAAGTCTCCTGCACGATCTCGCAATTTATCTACGATGATATTCTCGATTCTTTTGAGGCGAAAGGAGTTTTTTCACAACTTAGTGGACCTTCCTTAGCTGCCTCACCGCGCATCCTTTTTCTTTGTCGCTTTCCTAGCATGGTCAACACTGTCCGTTTTAGCCGTAATCTCTTTGTAGTTGGTGAGGATGAGTATAACAACATTTGTGCTGCCGTTTCTGGAAATCATCCGATAGATATTATCATCTACGGAATACAGAGTCGATTGCAGGATAATATCTTGCAGCTCTATCACTCAGGCAGTCAACTACGACATGTACTTCTGTTTCATGAGTGCTCTTTTAGTGCCACTTGTATTGACTTAACTATTGGGGTCTGCACTTCGCTGCGAAGGCATCGAGCCCACATACAGCGAATCAACAAATACAAAAGCTTTGAATTTGCACAAAATGGCCGCTTGCACACTTTTACCAAAGCTACATATTTCATTGCACTCAGTGCCACTCGTAATGTAAATAGCTTTGAAGTCTATTCGCCAAGTCTGGAACATGCTGAAACATGGCTTTGTTCAAGCAAGTCCCTTACACCACAAATTCAAGCTGCTATTACTGCCGTGCCAGGAGTCTTTCGGTTTCGAGTCTATACTCATGACCCCCCTCTTCATACAGAGCTTGGAGCAACAGACCGATGCTGTGTCACCTTTGGCATTGCCGAATCTGAAGTTCATATAGTGACTGATTCGCTTGCGCCAATTTATGCTTGTCTAAGTCAAGAAATTGCCTCTTCTACTCAGCAAGACCTCCATTGCCTCTTCTACTCAGCAAGACCTCCAAAGGGTAATTCCCCTTTTCTGGAACATGCGTTTTGGTGATGCTCCCATATTCTATCGCTTTCGCACTGTTACTTTTCTTGACATTAGATCTTGCACGCAAGAAGAAGGATGGCAACTCCAGAGCATCCTCATTGACATGAACATCCCATACTATGTCCAGAAAAGATTAATTTTGGTCATCTATGCTGAAGGGGCTGAACTTGAAAACTTCAGGCTTCGAACCTTCCAAGAACAGATTAAGATTCCCTTTGGCAAAGAAGAAGGTAGTCTACAATGTTCTTTCACTGCGGGAATCAATGAGAACTGCTGGACTGTTGATATTAGCACTACTGGAAGCGACACTCATGAAGCCTTTCAAATTGAGGATGATGGGTCGCTTATGATGAAAGATGGAACCGTCGACGTCGATTTCAGTGAAGAGTTGCAAAAAGTCTTGGGCGCTATACAGATCCGACCTGCCATAGTACATGTCCAAGATAAAGGTCAACAGAAAGTTGTTGCCTTTTATGCGTCACCTGCCTTATTTCCGCGAATACCTGGTACCTTTGTTGACCACAAAGCACATAAAAGAATTGTCCACTACAAACAGCCTGATGTCCATACTACTGAACGGACCTCCAACATTTACGTCAAAGAAACCAAAACTGACCATCATGTTGGGGCACATAACAAAGGACTATGTCAAGGTGCTCGGCTTAGTGGATTTTTTTCCCCTACCAGGTAATAGCATGTCGCGTAGAAGATTTGGGCAGCTACAAGTTTTTAGCTTTGAAATTGGCAAGAGAGACGTTGCCGTTGATCTACTTGACGAAATAGTTCCTATTTGCTTTGTTGAAGCTGAACTCTCTATGAAAGAGGTCTCTCACCTCCTTGATATTCTGATGAAACAAAAGCATCTCCTTGACCATCATACAATCTTCCTCGAATGCACTACCACAAAACCACCCCTTCAACAGCACAATGGAGATGTCATCACTACTTTGCCTGAGCACGAAAGTATTATTCATTGCCAAATTGAACACGGTCAGAAGCTGCAAGTACTACAACCACGTTTTGAAAGAGGTAAGGTTTCTCGGTGTTTCAGTAATGCACTGGAGCTCAGTGTCTATGACCGTGCTAACCTCATTCTCTTCTTACCGGGTCAGATAGATATTCATGATGTCTTTGGGAAAGCGCCCGTTGGCCGCATTCTGTCGATTTGGTACAACAGTCATTCTTCGCGCAAGAATCACGCTACGGAGTCTTTTGCAACCAAGCAGTCGGCAAATATCACTGGCAGCAACCCTCAACGTATTATAAATGCCCAAAGAGATACCTCTTTCGCTGGCGAGTGTCGCGATAACAAACAATCACCTGCTCGTTCGATCCCGTCTTCATCTGACCATAATCAAGATGCAGTCAGTCCCCTACCAACTGAAATTGATGCAACTGGTTCTACATCCCATGAAGAAGAAACAACATTGAAACAGGACTTTGACCTTTTGTCCAATTGCTCCCCAACCAAAAAGAACCAGCTTTGTAGTGACGTCGCTACATATCTTCAGGTAAAAGATTGTGATGGACATCAAGCCGCGAATCAAGGAAGTCAGGTTGGTCCAGCATCTTCCTTGCTTGAAATTGCTGGGACACCTGAACGACTGTCAGTAAGCAAAGCTTACATCTCCAATACCCAACATGATCTTTGTTCTGTGAACGAAGCTATGCAAGTTGATGAAAGCTCTGCCTTGCGTTTTGCAAACAGAAACATTAAGGAAGATTGTACTGCTTGTCCAAAAGGCCTACAGCAATCCCAAACCTGCAACACTGAAACCCACCAAACTAAAGAGCTCCCTGAAGAGAAGGTAATTGTTCCCTTTTCCCTCAATGAGTGCCCGTCGAGCAATGAAGCTTCACAACTTTCGACTGATTCGTTTTGTGAACAAGTATACCTAGATCTGCAACAACAATTAGAAGATGATCCAAAGAAAAAAGCAGGCCATCGGGCCCTTTCGACCAAGTTAAAACATACTGTTGAAACGACCACTGACAGAAAGCCCGCCCCTAAGAAAAGCTCTAGTGATCCACGTCGACAGTCGGCCAAGAAACCCACTCCAAAACCTGCCCAAAACAAGGTGATGGCCTTAGCCATCATCTTGTAAAAGGGGGAATCAACGCTCAACATGTTTCCAGTTGCGCTACAAACCAAAACTCAGTCAACGAGATCCTCCAAAACAAACGTCGACAATCATATATTCACCAGATACAGCAGATGATCAGCCGTGATGTCTCCCTGCAAAACATGGATTTTCAGGATGAAGACATTCAACGAGCAGTGTCTCTATATGAGAATCTCAATGCCACGGCTTGTTACTACACGGCTGCACTGCGCATTGTTTCCAAAGCAAATTGGAACAAGCAAGTAAACTTCGAAAATCACATTGGTCACAGAGCAATGGTTGCAGTAGCTAAAGGCTGGACGTGTGCATCTCATCTACCGAATGATGATTTTGATCACTACCACCTAGCTTTGGCTATGTCTGCTCTCCCCAAGGATACTCACATGGACTTGCTCAGAACATATGAGTCTATTGTCGCTATAATTCCGCCTCCTTTTCACGACTTACTAGGATCTAGGGTCTCATTTACCTGTCTGAGTTGTCATAGAATTGTTGAGCGCAATGCCGCTACCTTCATAGTCACCGACTCACCGACGGGACTTTTATTACATGTTGCCTTTTTAGAAGCAGCTTTCCCATGGTCAGAGCATCTTTTGCCCGTTGGACGTGATGATGGAACAAATGCCGGTCAAGAATGTCAAGAATGTGCCAGTAACTTTAACTGGGCCACTATTTCTTGCTCACCCTGTCGACTTGTGTGGCTGCACTTTCAACGAGCGAGCCAGCCACTTGCAACAGACTATGACAAGTTCCTTAACAAAGATACTTTCCAATCAGGTGGGCAGATTTGGCAATGTATTGCCTTAGTTATTCATCAGGGTCCGGACCCGCTGAATGGGGAGCAGCAACCGTGCGAGCATTTCTATGTGTTAGAACATGAAAATGCCAACTCCACAATTTTGAAGTATGATAATGCTACTGGGCTGAGTCAATTACGTCTCTCACAACTCAAAGCAGGTGATCGAATTTGTGGTATCCTTTACCGACACGCGACAATTTCGAGCACATGGCTTCACACGCGACCCCCCAAACGAACGTCCAATATTGCGCGTGGCAAAGACTCAAAACGCGCCAAAAACAAATTTGGGCAGCGAGAAGTAAGTACGTCTAAGAGAAAACTTGCTACAAAAAGGGCCATTGATGTTGGGAATCGAAAAGATGTTGTCGGCCCCGTTCCTCTTAATATGAACGAACTCCAAGCTGCTTACATTCCGGAGAAGCTATGCCCACCGCCTCCCAGTGATGCAACTATTCCTGCGGAACAACTGAAAGCCATTGAAATATCTCTATCGCAGTCATCACAGGCGGATCATCTCTCATCGCCTGCCTCTTCAATTGATCAACCCATGCAAAGTTGTGAATCCAAACCGCCGTATGCTGTTCTGAGTATGTTTGACGGATGCGGATCGTCTTTAGACATCCTTATTGAGAAGTTTGGCTATCGCCCCAAAGTCTGTGTGCTGTGTGAAAGAGATGAAACACTCAGATATTTGGTTGCAGAAAAACATGGAATCTCTGTTAACGTGCAATGGATACACAGCCTCAAAGGAGGCATTTTCCTCTATGCAAATGATGTTGACCTTCTCTTTGATGATGGAGCGAGAATCTTAAGAGAGTTCGTCACTTTAAGTGACTCTTGTCATGTCTTTGTCATTGGAGGCAGTCCCTGTACTGACCTCACCTATGCTGGTCAGGAACATGGGCGCTTAGGCATTTGTGGTCCTGACAGTGTTTTCTTTTTTACAATGCATCTCGCGCTATATCTACTTGGTACAGTCCTTCCTAAGACACATATCCGCTTTCTTATCGAAAATGCAGGTTCAATGCACTATGATCACTTTACTTTCATCAGAGCCTGCCTTGGTCTATCGCACATTACACGAGACAAAATGACTTGGTGCACTTCCAAAATATCGCCAGCAAAAAGACTTCGTCTTTTCTTCCAAAACAACATCCTCCATGACACAGTTGATTCTCAAGCCTTGTGCCAAGAAGACCTCCAATGGCCAGCTGACTGGAAACCACTATCCATCCATGACAAAGGGAAGTTTCGCGACGTCTTTATCAAACCTTTCATGCGACCCCTTGAGGTCCTCAGTGATATTGCTCTTCGCTACAGCTGGACTAGTTACCATCCTGCAGCGCTGCTGTGGAGAACTTCATACTGGCGCACACATGAACGGTTTGCAGTCATAGCAAACATGTTCACCGATAGTTCTGTTCCTGCTTTCCAATGGAGCGATTTTATACCTGCAATTTATTATCCAGCATGGAGGCGCTTTCTGAGTTGCTTCTACAACAAAACCTCTTCTAATCCAGAGAAAGATGCTGTGCTTCGCGATGTTCTTCCGTTATTTCACAACAGTAGTATACGAGTTCCTTTCCGTTTCTTAACTGACAGTGAGGTTTTGCAAGTCTCAGGTCTCAGCCGCAACTTTGCCACTATTTCGCGTCTTAAACATGTTTCGCACTCGCAGACAATACGCTCCTTTGTTGGTAACTCCTTTCATCCCAAGCTTATCAGCCTTGCCATTGGCACGCCTGATCACGTTCGAGCATGGATCCAAGGAGAAACCGAATGCTTCTTTGGGGTAGCCTCCCCAGACGATGTTAGACAAGGATATGTTTCCTTTAGGCAAGCCATCGAAAACAATCTCAAAATGTCGGGCAGAAACACCCAAACTACAATTGTACCTGAGCCCTACCGACACATCAACTATCGGAGCTTAGTGATGTCGCCAGTCACGAGGCCTCCAATTGCTCAACCTATAGTAACACAGAAACTGCCGCATTATCTCACCAAAGAAGCCATTGACAACAGTAATAAGGATAGGTTGAGCAACGTTTCGACATTCTAGACAAAGAGCCTTTGATCAAGTTTCTCACAGACCTTAACCTCCTTGACTATGTAGAGCAAGCAGCAGTACCGCAATGGATCTTCTTCAATGAAGAGATCGTACAAGCCTTGTGCACCCTCTCTGTCAACAGTGATGCCCTTAATACTTATCGGCAAGAACTACTGCATCATTGCACCTATCACAGAATCACTCTATTTCCACGACAGCTTCTTACTACGATCAAAATAGCTGATACAGGCTTCATCGTTTGTTGGCTTGCCCATCAGCCAATTCATATGAGATATCTTGGTCCCAGTCGAGCCACACACCTGTATCTATTGCGTCTCCATGACACGCTTGAGATTTTGCTTTTCAAGTATGGTGGCGAGCCTGTGCGCATCAGTCAGCCCTCGCAGTCGTCCTCCTGGTATCGCTCCATGTTTGGTTTTCAAACAAACCCCCAGGGAGTTGGAACGGAACATTTATGTGCTTTTGCAATTCAACAAGAACGCATCTGCACAATTACTGAAAAGCCATGGGCACATAGTTTTGTTGAGCCTGGATGTGCATTGTGGCGACTTTCCCACCTTTTGTTAGCAGCAGAGAATCAGGTATGCAAAGAACCCTTTGCAAATGTTTGTCACCTTGCGTTAGGGAATTTTCCTGTCATTCTCATTGGGGGGCTCCTTCAGGATTGGTGCCTTAGCATCTGTCCTGAAAGTGCACGGGCAGCTCACCCACGACTTCAAGAAAATATCTGGCAAACAGATCAACTGCCCAATTTCTGCCTGCTGCTTATTCACCAACTCGAAGCCCCTGATGCCAGCAATTGTGAACGGCTGATTTCCCTGACGCCTACACCACACACCCCGCATCCAGTTCTTCCTGCGGCCAGTGCAACAGAACAAGCTGCTACTCATATCCCTACTGAGGCTTGCATTGACGATTGTCGTCTTATGACGCTAAAATCGGTTTGGTACGTGTGCACACAAGGAGAGATTTCGGCAAAGATTTTTTCACAGAGCTAAGGCTCTCATACATGCTGAATGACGCGGTTATGTCACCTACCCATCAAATCTCTCCGGTTAGTGCAGCGTACCCTCTCTACAGGCCTCAAAGCAGCATATTGGCATATTACCCGACAAACAAATGCTTCTATCACGCACGTTTCTTCCCTCCACTTCCTCATTCATTTTATCCATCCCTGTCTGCCATACCGGCAGATCATGATTGAGGACTTCCTCATGTTGTGTGGTTTTGATGGCAATGTCAATTTATCTGATGCTCTCCATTTTCTACGAGTCAACATTGGCAAGTTCACAGATTGCATCGTCGCAGACCCGTCCGCACCTGTAAGCGACACTCCTTTGGTACTCCCAAATGAAGTTCAATCCTTACGCCAAATCCCGTCGAGGTTTTGGCAGCTCTGCCATAACATTCTACAATTCCGTATGCAGAGACCTAGCAACCTGCCGGTCTCTGTAAAAGGCATTCATTCTTGGAACCTCAATAGCTGGTCTCCTGGACTTCCCACTAATGTGCACAAGACTTGGATAGTTAAAACTATGCTGAAACAGGCCCCAGTACTGCTACAGGAAACAAAGTGGAATCAAGCTAATCTCCAATACTTATCCCACACGTGGCCTGATATTAAAGTAGTTACTACTCTGGCCAAGCAAAATCCGGGGGAGCAAGCTGGAGTTGCAATTCTGTTTCCTCCAGGTTGGAAAGCCCTAGAAGAACGTGTTTTGGTCCAACACTATGCAGTTGCTGCTCGTGTTGAATACCAAGCTTGCACTATATGGCTTGTTTCGATCTACATACCTCCGAACAGCCCTAGGTCTTTTGTCTCAACCACTTTGCAAACCGTTCTAGCTCTAACTGATCATCCTGTCTTTGTTGGAGGAGACTTTAATCGCTGTGATCAGAATCACCTGCATACGTGGGATGACTTCCTTGTGCAGGCTGGACTCACAGATGTTGACCCTGCACTCCCTACTTATAAATACCAAGACCAAGAATCCGCACTTGATCGATTCTTGGTGCCCAGCCTTTTCCTTGATACAACACAACTTTTCGCTCGTATCTATGGCAGGTATCGTATTGATACCTGCCATCACAAAGCCTTAATGCTCAGGCTAAAAATGAAACCGCGCCTTCGACCACATCCACAGTCTGAAAAGCATCACACCATACCGACTCAAGTTTTTCTTGATCCAACGGTAGCATCGGAAAGTCTACAAGCAGTTGCAAGACAAGCTTCTCTACTTGCTCTTAAACGAAAAATTTCGTTAGCGCAGGAAACTAGGCTCGCTAGCGTTGTGCTCTCGCAGCATTGTCGTGCAATAGTTTGGAGCTGGTGGAGAACTCACTCTTGTCACTTCAAAAAATTGTCTCCGCTAAAACGCTTATACAAGCTTTTGGGCAAAGAACAAACACACCTGCATATACGACAGGATGAAGTACGCCTGTTGTATGAGCAAAGTGCGGACACTGATCTTTTACAGCCATGGCAAACTCAGCAAGGATGCCTTTTGATTCCAGCTACCATCATAGCTGCTGCTTTGCAAGCAGCAGAAGTTGCAACTGCGACGAATATACAAATGCCTATTGGCACTGACAACACAGACCCAGTCCAGCGAATTAGAAGGCAAAAAATCTTCTGGGACAGACTTAAAACCGTGTGCCCCAGGGGCACTTTTTACCATGGACCATTGTTACAACATAATGGGCAAGAATGTCGTACTGCCCTTGAGTATGATGAAGCAATGCTTGCGACCCGTGACTTTTGGTTCACACATCCTGTTAAGTATGATCGCGATTGGCACGACACGCTTTCGGCTTACCGACGGTGTGTCTTGCCGTGGCCTGCAATTCCCGAACCCACAGAGCAAGATTATATCGAGCATCTCCTCCTTACTAAAGACTCAGCTCCAGGCCCTGATGGGTTACCCTATGCTCTTTGGCGGATGTTCCCGCAACAGACTGCTGCAATCCTTCAGGATGACTTTCATCACATCTTGGCTGGTGTATTAGCACCACCCACTCAGGTAGGAGTATGGATCCCGAAAGCCAAACAAGGGCCCACAGCAGACTTCTTCCGACCGCTAGGCATGCCAGACACGCTTGACAGACTGCAAGATGGCACAGCTGCTGCGATTCTTTTCCGAATCACCAGGCACAGTTTTCACCCTGCCCAAACTCTGCTTAACTCCTTTCGAGAGCCGCAGAGAGCAGTGTTGGAAGTACAAGGAGCCCTTGAGGGTTCCTCTCCTGCTTCTGCCCTCTTTGCTGACCTATCCAAAGCATTTGAGCGTATTAATGCACATTGGATCCTTCATATATTACGTATTCGGCAGTGCTCTCCTTGGGTCCTCCAATTCGCGCGTTATCTACTGTTTGGCAGGAGAATTAGACACAAAGTACAAGGGCGACTTCTACCAGCAAGAAATGTGCATTCTGGCGTTGATATGGGGCGATCCACATCTGTTTATTTCTTCTGTCTTGCCATGGACCCAATATTTGTTGTACTCAATCAAATTCCACAAGTTATCGTGGTTGCTGGATATGTTGATGACACTACGATAGTTGGTCGGCAGACGGACTCGAGGTGGGTTCAAGAGGTCTTTCAAAACATCAGGAAATGGAAGTCTGCAGGTATTGTCATGGACACACATCACTGCTGGCAAGTAGGATTCTCCAGCAGAGCCCTTGACGAAAACACGCTGCGCAAAGTTGAAGACGTCTGGAGTTACGTAACTCCCATTCACGAATTAGGACAAGCCACTTGCAGTGCTGCGCTACAACGTGTCCCTGGTTATGCACGTCGCTTTGTCCTTAGACACGGTGACCACTGCATACATATGGCTGCAGATGCCATTCCTAGACTAGTAACTGAAGGGCACCCCATGCTTTGCCGATTGGCAGCTAGTCCATGCCAGTGTCGATCAAAAACGCAACTGCTCACAAATGTCAGTTACACCGCTGAGCAGCTGTATTGTCTGGACCAAGCCGGACTAGGCGGTCAGTGTATTGTGCCGTCAACTGTCAATCTTGGTCTAACAATCCATACAGGGTGGACATGTCAACTCACGAATGAGACCATGGTCAAAATGCAGCTGCAATCATCTCTCATCACTTTGCTGTCAAAACAGCTTGTTAAATTTCGTACGAGGCTTGCTGCTGCCAATAGGGCCAACCTTAGCATTCACATGAAGATTATTTATTTCAACACCTTTTCACTGAGCCTTTTCTACTACTCGCAGACGCAACGCTTCTTCTCGCCTAAGCTTCTCAAGCCGTTGTACCATGCAATGGCAGACTTTTTGCTGCAGCGGCATTGGTTCCCGCAACACCTCCTGGTTGGTCTCTGCAGATGGCTACGACTAGGCCCGCTGCTTGACCCAACCATTATGCAGGCGATTTCCCTCTTTGGATGCTACTTACGGCAAGGGCATCGGTCCTTTGCAGAGGAACAAGAAGGTTCCTATGCCATACAAATCCAGCAATGCTGGAAATATTGGCAACAGCAGCTTCCAGCCGAAGACATACAGCGGCTTCTGGCCCTTTTAAGGCAAAATAACACGCCGGCACAGAGAGCGAGTGGCTTCAAACAGCTTTTCAAACAACTGGCCGTTAGCAAATTGCTTGCAGCCTCACATAGACATTTGGCTGCGCGAATCTACAAGAATGGTTGGGCCATGGGGCCCTCTATTCTTTTCTTAGACTGGCTAGCGGATCTACCTACCACCCAAGTAGGGGCAGTGCCACGCTATGCTGTCCTACGATGGGCTCTAGGAGAAGATGCTGATTTCTGGTTGCCCCTAAGGGGCAAGCTCAGTCGTAGTCAACTCTGTGTTTGGTGTAACAACAGAACACGATGCTTCCCGTATGGACCAGGATACGGAGCACTTTGCCCGACTTGTTTCCTGCCTGCTACTCCAATGGATCTTACTTTAAACAACCTTTCTCATGAAAGTAAGAATTTTTTGCATTGCCATCAAATTATTGTGCCAGAACCAAAGCAACTGCCCCCTGCTTTCTCTTGCCTGCTGTCCTCTGCAGGCTGTCGAGCGCGTGACTCGTATGTTCCCTGTGTACTTTGTCAGGGTGGCTTCAACTCTATCGATCATTGGTTATCCTTTTGCCCAGTTGTACATCTCACCTGGCTGGCTCTGTGGGTTGCTCCTGCACCAGAGATTAACTGGCGCAAGGTGCCGTCCCGCGGCGCAGGAGTAGCGCTTTGCTATATGCTTTTTCATCTTCGGCGACTTGTTACCGAATGTGGCGGACTCCGACCGAAAATTTTATGTGTGCACAACCGCAAGGTCTCGCACCATGTACTTGACCTCTGGCAGCGTATCTACTCTTCGCTGCCTAGCACGCTGCTCAGAAACTTCCGTGCTCCACCGCAACCCAGCGGTATGGCGTGTACTGACTCCACCAAAATTAGATTGCAGCGTTTCCCCGCGGTTGTACTAGAAGCAGCACTGCTCCCTCCCAAGGGACTTGCAACGACTCAGTCCTTTGCTAAAGGAGCCACTTTCGTTAAGCAGGACCACCGTCTCCGGTTGCTCCTCTCATAATACCGAAAGCTCCCTTTCCCTACTGCTACTGCATGTCTCGTACCCTTCTTGTGCCATTGTGGAGCCACGCATTTACGCTTGCAAGCCATGGATGATCTGTCTGCAAATACAGTTCTCCTGCTAGGTGAGCCACAAGAATGGCAAGGTTGCCTTGTATAATTCGACGGCTCTGCACATAAGCACACATAAACTGGGGGGGCAGGAGTTAGCTTGCTACATGTTACGCCGTCCTCTACCTCTCTTGTCCAGTGGCTTTCCATCCCCTTGCTCTCTTGTTCGGATAATGTCGTAGCAGAAGCACATGCCTGTCGGGCTGCCATAAACCTTGCATTTGAATACTATGTCTCCTGCATGTCAAAAGGCATCCCCATTGACAGTGTTGCGGTGCAGGGAGACATCTTGCCTGTAATTAATTATCTTCAGTATAAAGGAAGAATCAAAAAACCCGCGGTTGTCGCCATTCTAGAACAATGCCAACAATTGCTTGCCAGAGCGCCTTGTCTGTTCCGTCTTGTCTATCTGCCACGGGAGTGCAATCGTCTAGCAGACTACTTTGCTGGTCAGGCCAGTGCTGCAGCCAAGGAGGCGGGGGGCAACCCACTTGTTCCCTTGCATCATGCGGCTCTCCCGCCGCTTCACTTAGCCCAAGCTCTGGGTTTCATCACCCAGCAGGGAGATGCATCGCAAGCCCCTGCCTTTGTTCTCACGGAGTGCCCTTCCCCCACTCCCCAAGAAATGCACACCTTACTCCGAAGGCACCCACATTATAAATGGGTCGCAATGGACTATATTGCTTTGGCGGTGTCGTCCTCTCACTGCCTCAGCGTAGGGTACAAGCCCACAGTTGATGCCTTGGGAGGCCGGTTCTACTCAGTTGGCAGTGCAGCACAGCGGCTGCCGCGGCAGGTTCGGCTGCTCCTCTTTGGCAATTCACATTGGGAGATAGATATTAGTGGAGCGCACTATGAACTCATGAGACGACAATGCAAGACAGCTGAGGTTCACCTAACATTGCAGCCAATTGCGCAAATGAGAGACTATCTCAAAGGAGCTCTTCGGGCACACATTGCAGAAGATGAAATTGGCCCCCTGGTAAAAACATGGCCACTTGTTATCATCAACAGTGCCACTCCGCAGGAAGCTATAGAGTACCTCAAAAAGCGCATACAAGCTGAACTATCACATCATCTCGTGAGCTTTGCTCGGGAAGTTTTCGCTGCTAGCCGTTATGCCATGCACCATCCCCCCTCATGGTGCCCAACTGGTCCAGAACGGACAGGGCGAGGGGCTCCGTTTCATTATTTCGAGGTCCTTGAACAACAGGTTACATGGGCTGCTTATTCCTTCTTGCAACCTCGGGTAGGATTTGCTTCAGCCATTTGGTTGCATGATGGCTTCTGGGTTGCCCCTCGACCAGAGAATGCCTCGCTCACAGCCCTGCATACTCATCTCTGCCAGACCTTTGGCTTTGACCTTGCCGAGCCGCCGCTGATGAGGTGTGATCCCTTGCAGCCCAAATTTGCTCAGCTGCTATCTGAATGTACTTCTGCGGCCCCTGTCACTGGTTCACATTCCCATGCCTCCTCTCAACGGCCTCTCCCTGCTGTAGTGCGCATACACAGAAAACGTATTTTCACTGGCGCGCGCCCAGAGCAACAGGAAGCCCTTGAACAACGACTCGCGAAAAGAATTAAAGTACACAATCACAAGCGACGGCGCATTCGATGATTTGCGAGTTAGGTGAACAAAAGCAAGGAACCCCTCTTTTATTTGAGCCCTCGTTGCATGGTTGCCCCTAGACGGAAGTCAGAGGGGGCGTAAAAGCACTCACTCGGCTCTTTCCCTGCATGTCTGTACTTTTGGTGCTTACCTTGCTTATTGTTTGTTTTCGTTTGTCGGTTTGTGATTTGTACTCTGCCTGGAGCGTTGTCTCCTTCATGATTCCGCTATCTGGGCTCAAACTGCTGCGACAGACAAGGCAGCTACCACGGGCGGATCGTTCCTACAACCACTGTCCCATAAAGCAATATCTCATCCCAGTGGAGAGGGTCTGGACCTTAGTCCAGATCCTCACTAAGCGGAGCACAGAGTCAGCTGAGCGTGCCGTACCAATGGAGATTGGGTCTGGGGGACTGGACCTCACTCCCTTTGCTCGCCTGGTTTATAAACACCCTGATGGAGAAGTGCATTTTGTCCAAATCAACGTGATGATAGCCCAGAGGCAAATTCCGCTGCGACTGGCTATTGCTGGCTTCCCAAGGACTCCTTTGGATGATGGTACATGCCCTCGTATATCGGAGATGCAATTAGTTGCGGCGCCGGCTGAGATGCGCCGATCTTACCTGGTGCTTACTAGTGGGCAGGTCCTTTTTCCCTTCGAGGATTCACCGCACATCACACACGATGGTGTTCTCCTACATGGGAGGTGTGCCCCACAAAGGGCAATAGTTTATCGCATCCTCCAGCAAGCAGAATATCTCTCTCCCCATGGATGGGCAGTAGGGCGAGGACAGGCCAGACCTCCAGAACCGGGGGAAGCCTTAGCTTCCTTCCCTTTCTCACAGATGTATACTCTACCGGCGGTACCTATTGCCCCAGCTCGTCCATCACCACCAATCCCTCCCTGGCTGTTGCCGCAAAGTCACCCCACTCCCATCCACGAGCAATCAGTCAGAACTAGTGGAGATACGAGCTCTCCCCGGGCCTTTGCAGAGCGCCCCCCGGCCCAGCTAGGTGTGTATGCATTGCAGGCTCTTACTGACGCGTGATTGCTGGTCACGACGCGCCGCATGCACGGCTTAGTCGAGAACTTATCACTCGTGCTAGCACAGTGCGTGCCCTAGCGTGCGATATTCAACGCACCTTCCAAAATATACATAAACAACGTCAGCACTGCAATGTTCAACCAGGGGCCAATGCGTGCTGGGCGCTAGCTAGCGAAATGGACACGATACTTACCGCCCTGCGAGAGACGCAGAGTGCTACCACATGAGTGGTTTCCAGTGATGAACAGATCGAGCCTAGCTATCGTCTTTCTTGGCTGATCAAGTAACGAGTATGCTGACTCGCATCAACGGTTTCATTACTTACTTAACAAACTATAGACCTATGATACCTTTCTGGTAGTTGTGTTTCTCTTGCTCCACACTGCATGAGACTCTGAGCCTGCTGCCGTTCAGGCTCGAAGTAGAGTAGTGATCGCACGCCTCTGCCCAACCTGGATAGACAACCAGTAGCAGCTTTGCTCATGGCCCTCCCCTTCATTGTTGGCCCTCATCAGTGTTCCCTCACTCAGGGCCCAGAGGGGCGCCCACAAGTTGAGGTGGTCTTGCGCATACGACTACCGCTGGCAGAATTTTTTGATGCTCTCCTCCTCTCACTTGCAGATCAACACCCGCTGTTTCAGCCGGTAGGGCATGAGCCTGCTCAGACTCCTGTAGCCCCAGTCAAAGCAGGCCTTCAAACAACGGGACTCGGAAGCCCCCCTCTGAAGGAGGAAGTCTCACCTAAACGGAAAACAACTGGTCGTACCCAACCAAAGAGGCCTGTGCATCCTCCCAAGCATGCTACACCAGTTGATCCTACCCATGAGAAGCTGCTGGCGGTGCTCTCGCATGCCGCGCGACTCCCTGACACTGATGAGGGGGGGCAGCTATGGACTTCCCCCCTGCCAGCTCAGGGGGTACGGTGACGCCGCCAACTACGGAACCGGCGCCCGGCTGGCCTCCCCGGCAGGCAACTAGCAGTGGACTCCCTGCACAGCAGTGTATCACACACGGGCATATTCAATATCGTGTTGCGGATGACGGAACGCACGAGCATCTACCACCGCCGCGTGCATTTGCACACCCAAAGAAGTGCCCTGTCCAGTGAACCAGTAGAGAGACCCAATGCCGCTCTTCCCATTTTGACACGGGCCCCCTGCCAAATGTCTCCTTTTGTCTCTGCAGACCTTTGGCTCAGAGCAAGAGAAACAGCTTGCCAGCCTGCCCTCTTTGCATAGTACCAGCCGGGTTTCGCCTGCACATCGAAACAGCCATGCAGACGCATCCAGAACCAGTGTTTCTGGCCGATGATGGTACGTATGTCGATGTCACTGACTATGTACGCTTTGAGCTCCACCATAAGGATATTCGGTATGGGGTTCTAGACCTCATTGTACATTTCGTTTATAGGGGGCGGAGGGCGCAGTGCTATTTACTGCATTTTTTTTCCAGTGGACGCAGTCAAAGAAAACGTCCATACCCCTTTCCCAGAATGGACGGAAGGGTTTGAATTTCCGCCAGCCCTGCTCAAGCTTCGGGCAACTGTGGAAGGGGCCATCATTCCGCTCTTTCATCAGGGCTGTATTGCAATCAACACTAGGGGGGCCACAACGTATGGCGCAAAGCGAACTCGGCTCCGCAGGATGATTTTACACATACAGCACCATGAAAGCCACCTCCTAACTGTGTTGGCTGAAGCGGTGAGCGCTAGGATCTTCACTGAGAACGCAGACCCCCTTGATATCTTCCTACAGACACGCCCCCTTTCAGGTTCCCTCCCTCGGCGAGTGGGCTTTTGGTCTACTGATGACAGGCAACAACAGCAGGCCCTGCGAGTAGACACGCAGCCTACGGAACAAGCACCCCCACAGCGTCATACAGAACGTGCACACCACCAGGTTGAATCAGCCCTACATCAAGAGTGCAAGGTCTGCATGCTTTGGTACAGGAAATCGAACAAACAGTAGACTATATGCCTCAAGATGTGCAGGGTGCTCTCCTCACTCCCCTGGCTGACCTACACTCCCAACTTTGTGGCCTGGTGTACGTAGCCTGGTTGTTCTCCCTTTTGCACCCGCATGCTGATGATCACGACCAGTAGTAACAGGGTCCTAGTGGCATGCCTCTGCAGCAACATGATGTCCCCCTTTGTCTTACTGCATATTTTGGAAAGGTGCCCCCTGCTTAAAGCTGGATGCAGTTGATCCTCTGCAGATTCACTTTGCTGTAACGTTTGGCTCACAGCAGGTCGTAGCGCCCTGCATGCAGGAGTGAGGTCAGCCTTAGCTGACATCACCCTTGTTGCCTTTCGTTTGCCTGCGTCGCTCAGGGCAACTGCCAACCTTAGCTGGCGGGGGCTTCACTCGTATTTTCGAGCAGAGCAACTCCAATGTCACATGACCCGTGGATGGAGGACAGTAATTCACTGCACCTAACGGATAGTGTAGAGGATAGAGTCCATGTGCCCTTTGCATTCACACGTGATCATGCGGAGTGGCTGACAGCAGATGGCCAGGCCAACTTTGCCAGGGGGGACGGAGGCTAGTGTGACGCAGTCTCAGGAGGATGCTTATGCAGCGATGGCTATGAAAGACACTCTCAGCAGTCCTTTCGGCCTTGATTCCGCCCGCCCTACGCTCGGTTTGTCTGATGTTCGTAGGCAGCCAACTAAACAGGACGATGGGTATGCCACTCTTGAAACAGAGGGGGACCTGCCGGATACTACTGCCATCAGTCAGACACTTATGTTCCACCGAGACTTGATCATGAACAATCAAATGATCTACCTAATAGTGGACAATCGAATGCCGGCAGACGTCCCGCATTGGCCGGCTTTTGCAGCATGGTGGGCCTCACGTAGGTGCCTAGTGGGTCCCCAAGAAGAGGCAACTGACATACTTTGGGTCTGTGCTGATGCTACTACTGGCCTTCACAAGGTTCCATACTACTGGGCAGGAGTCTTTGTCCTAGAGGCAGCGCGTTTCTTGTACCCTGCACAGCACTTTGCACTCATTGACAATGACTGTGTGCCAGTCACGCTCTTCGAAGTGCAAGACCTACTGCAACTGGCGCATCAGCAGCACCAATGGGTTGACCTCATAGGGCGCGCGCGTTCAGAGTCTAGCTCCTGTGCAGGGATTGGCGTGCTACTCTTCACAGAGGCTCACTTGGAATATAATGCAGGTCTGGTCATCTCGATCGGCAATCGCAGCAAGCACAGTCCGCTGGAACATGACACGACTGCTTCGACCCTGGCGAAGAACCTCCAGGCAGGCCGCCTTGCCTTAGTATCTAGAGCCAGACCACCTGTCAATCCGAGCGACACAGTCATCAGTGGTACCATGTTCACCCCCTTTGTTGGGATCGCAATGCAAACTGCCCTTGACCTATGCATGGTCTGGTCCTTATACGGACTCTACATGTGTAAGCACTTTTGGCCTAGTCCTGTTACCAGCCCAAATGAACTTGGTCCAGGCAGTACAATCAAGTGGCCGCGGCAATCCCATCCAAGGGCTCTCACCCCTGCAGGGAGAGAGCGGACTCCGTGGGTCACCAGCTGGGCTCGCGCTACCTTTGAACAGGGAATACTATCAGTGCTCCCAATGCTTACAGGGCCATGCACAGTCGCGTCGTTGCCAGGTGAACACCTCTTCCAAGCCAGTGCGCTGCCGCGCAACCGTATGCGACCTGCCATATTTCATGCCTTTGGCAAGGCCAAAGTTGGAGCGCAGGCTGCTTTACGAGAATTGGAGCAGCAAGGGTGGGAAACGCTACCGATTGCGATACTCGGCATGCCTAACCTGCCCCCAGCATGGGTTGTTGAGACTTGGAAACCAGTAGGTGGGTGTAAATTTACAGGCTACTTCTCTGGTGTAGCTGGGAACAGTGCTTTGCGCTTCTGCCTGCCTAGACGACCCAAACCTGCCCCTCGCACACTGTCTTCTACAGACGACAACCTTTCGTCAAAAAAACCTGTCGTTTGGACCTGACGCTGTCGTTTGTGTGGCATGCATGGGGTGCATTACCATGTGGTGATTGGCGACACCGCCGAATATGCCTCGTGAGGCATCGGCGAAAATGTCGTTTGCGCCACACCGAAACAAAAAAGAAACAAAAAACAAAAAGGTGCAAAATAGATTACAACATAATGGTTGTAATTGTATAACTTTTGGTGACTTTTGGTTTCTTGGACTCAAGCGACACCGCCAAGCATGCCTCATGAGGCATGAGCGAAAGTGTTTGTCGCACCACATACATAAAGAACTATAAAATGATGAGAGATTGCTACTCTAAGAATAATTACATCACTTTTGGTTATGTTCACTTTTGGTAATGCTTTGGCTTCCTGGACTCAAGCGACACCGCCGAACATGTCTCATGAGGCATGAGCGAAAGTGTTGTTTGCATGAGCCTTGCCCACGGTATATACACAGCATGATTTTTTGTGTATACACATATAGCCCATAACGAAAAGTTCCAAATTTTATGAAAGTTGTAGGGCAGCATGCAAACGAAACTGGTGCGGCGACCGCTTTAGAGTTTGAGTCGTGTACATTGATGCTTTGATTCCACCGTTGTTTGTTTCCACGCCCGCTACAGTTGGGCAATAAAAGGTGGCAGTTTGGAACTCCGCTACCAGCACTTAAGTTCACTGAAGCTCCTGCGCTCTCCACGCAGCTTCTCCGCGTCATATCGCAACATTCACACACAGGTGTGCCATGTGCATGGCGCCCTTCTTGGGTTGAAGAGCCAGGTTCGAAAGCAACTTGAGCCAACCAACACAACCATCAAACGCACAAAAGAACCTGTCACCTCGCGACATTGTTTTCACCTGTGCAGCCTCATGCCTTTCGTTTCATTATTTTGTCAAGACCATGCAAAGACCAACACAAAAACGAAACTCCACTCAAACACGTTGCAAATCCATTGCTTCGCTTTTCGCCTGATGGCGCGCCGGTGTTTCCTGCACGCGCACAGCGAGCTGCTGTGCTGCAGCTTGCCCCAATTTAGACCCCAAACGTGGGCAGGTCGTTCGACTCATCTATTTGGTCCCAACTCTAGAGTTTATTGGTGGCCTGGGGGTATCACGCTAACATAGCTCGACCTGGGCCACGCTAAGCTGTCTTTTCCAGCTCACGGATTTGTCTGCGGTGCTGCTCTAAGTAAAGACCCAAACAAATAAGATACCTTTGGAGAATACGACGTTGCATTGTAGCACCATGGCACTGAACGGCTATGCGTTTGCACCTGCCCAGCCATGATTCTTCCGAAAAACAATGGAACATGTATGGATTTATTTTCCACGTTCTTGTTTGAATGGCTGTGTGCCATAAATAGTGGCTTTTCGGCCTCATTTTGAACAAGTATGCGCCAGCAATACCATGCTCTGAAGCTAGGAACTGAAAAGCTCTGAGGTGCTGCAACATCATTGTGCTGGCTTCATTGGCATGGCGCCGTGTCAGCAATAAGCCTCCGCAATCGAAGATCTCAAGGGCTCGGTTCAGTGTCCAACAGCAGTAAGCAACCGTCTTCAGAACATTGTCCTTGTTTGGGAAAGCTTTCAACCAGAACTTTAGACCTTAGTTCAAAAGTTTTGAAGGGATATAAGTTATAAGAAAAGAACCTCAATTCTTTCTGAACTGAACCGAGCTTCACCTAGAGATTCTTCAGCAGCTTTCGACGTTCGCATGGCTAGCCACCACAGGAGTGCCTTCGCATGGCTAGCCTTGAAGCGGGTCCCCAATTCTGTGAAATCCTTCTTGTCCACAGGGTAGCAATACTTCATGACGATAGGGGGCCCTCCATAGTAGAGCCTTGCAATACCCAAACCACATCTCACCTAAAACCCAAATGTGTTGCAAATCCAAAAGCACACAAAACCAAAACCTCTATTAGTACAGGGGGCTTGTGTTCTTTGAAGGTCGTGTGGATCTCATTTGTGATGCAAGCAAACAACTCTTCAGATTGGTGTGGAACTCTGTGTGAATCGAAGGCCCCCTTTTCCACCAACACCCGCAAACAGGAGGCGATGAGGTCCCTGGCTGTGCCCAAAAACAAGCAATGCATTATATCGTGGACGCACGAATGCAGGGACCACCCACTCAGGCAAGACCACTCAGACACCACTTGGGTGCGCATGTAAGTGCGGTGGTCCATCACCGCGCGCTGGTATGGTGGGTTTGGCTCCATGTTTTTGTAGTTCATGTTGGGGTCGGCCCTCTTCGTAGGCTGCTCGGCAAAGCAAAGGTCACACATCCTTTGCTATAGCGAATGGCGGTGTTTGTTCAAACAAATCCCCTACCAAAAATCATATTGCCGGATTTTGGATGAAAAGAAACAGCCTAGTGACTTGGTGCATTGGTACCATCGTTGAAAGCCATGGGCTTCATGCCTGGCTTTGAGATCGCTTTTCCAGCAAAAGTATGTGGCCCTTAGATGATTTGTGCGGTTCAAGGTGAAACCAAACATTTGCGCGTTGTTGATATTCATATGTCATAGAAAAAGGTATTCGCGAATAGAAGCGTAGCATCCTAGCACCACCTGCCATTTCTTTGCCAGCCATGCCAAACCTCCATGTGTTTGGTGGAAAGGCCTCACGGTAGAAGCCTTTCTTCGGCGCCACACCCCTAGCCGCGTGCTTCAGGCTCCACCCAACGATCTCGGCCACGACCTTGTTCACTCCCCGCTTCACCTGCAGCCGAGAAGGCGAGGCCAGCAAAGTTGAAGCCGATGAAAACCACACACCCTATTTATAAGCAAAAGAAGAAACCTCCACAACCCTTAAAGCAAGTCGCTTTGGGATCCTGCATATGACGTTCAGCTATGAACAGAATTGGAAAGCGGTACAGCATGACATCCGTCTCAATTCCAGCTGATGCGAAGCAACTTGACCACGAGTACACAAAGCGCTCGTCATCACGAAACATCTCTGCTCCGTCGGCGTGCAGCGCCACCCCTATGAGGTTTGACAGGTCTTGGTGTTGGTCACGAAGGATTTCATGTTCCTTCCATGGTTCCAGCTCTTTGACATGTGTCCAGAAGTTTGCAACCTCTTGGGAAGTCAAGTCCCCAAACATGATGGATCGGAAGACTTGTGAGGCGTTGGACGTCGCAAGAGCGTGTATGACCTCGTGAGGAAGCAGCATGGACATCGGCGCCGTCTGCTCCTTGAAGCCATTCACCTATATGCGTTGGGCTGCGGTGAACTATGGATCCATTTCCCAAACAATCCCAAAACAACACGTTTTGACTTTGGGCTGAAACTCACAAGCCTTAAGATCAATGTAGACCACATATGGCTCCAAGAAAAGACCGAAGGTCCGCAACCAGGTATGTAGATCACGCTCTGCATGTGATTGACATGACCCAAACCCTCCCAACGATGCAAGTTTCTTGATGGTCTCATGTTTGACTCCATCGTTCAAGATCGCTCTAGCAATGTCGGTAGCGCAGGAAATATCGATACGACCTCGGCCCACTAGCTCCAACAAAGCATCCACTGAGTTGCTTTGCCTCATCTCCTCAATCTTGCGGTGTTTGGTGGGCCTCGCATGGAAGGTTGAAGGCAGTCATGTTTTTTCATGTTTTTTTGGTGTGCGTATATAGACGGTACAGATGCAATGCCACATAAGAATGTTACGCACATGGATACACATAGCAAGCTGGGTGAATAAGATTGCAAACAATCTGCAGCCTGGATCTGCATGAGCTCAGTAGGCTAGCTCCTCACAAGATGTCAGACTTGTTTGAAGAAAGACAGCTCAATAGGCTAGATCCTGGCGTTGAAGATACTAGTTTTGTTTGAACATCGGCCTCCTTGAAGAAAGCGGTTGCTACATGCGATGTCAGCGCAGTCGCTCCACATTTTCTATCCAAGGCGATCGATGGTACTTCGAACTGCATGGTAAAGATGCTTCGTGGGCTCCAAGGCCAGGGGCACAAATCCCGCTCGTACGAACCAGACTCACAGAAGTTAGTATGCTTTGTATACATGGAAGATTCAAAACTCATTGCACTTGCACATTATTTGAAAGGAGGTCGCGTGTTTGTTTGCACGGGATTCAGCCTCTAGCTGGCCAAAGTCTAGCCTCACCTTTACACTTTGCAAACCCCTTCAAACCCCTTCCGCTGCCCATCACAGCGTTTACAAACATAACAGCCCTCTTAGGCAGATCATTTTTTCACCTCTTTCCCCTTGCTAGTCTCACCCTTCTTGGGACCCTTCTCCTTCTTTGGTTTGTTGGCCCGCTTGATGCCACTGAGAATTGAACCCGCTGCCGCCTGCGAGGGTCAAGGATTGGCACAATGGTCAGCTTTTTTTTTTAGACGCTCTACAACTAAAAGGTTTCTTTGTCTTAAAAGAACATGGAGGGGCGAAGATAAAACAGGACGTGTTTTCTTGTACCCCTGACCTCTGCGTTGGGAAACCACTTTCGCTCCTTTTCAATCTTCTTGAAGAGGGAGTCGAAGAAGGAGTGGTCGTCAACTTGTTTGGAGACAGCTTGTTGCAAACTTGCATATCGCTTCTCCATGGTGCTGGCGTAAGTGATAAGCTGAGTTGAAAGCTCCCCTGCATAGCTGACAGCGCCCAAAGCCATCCCCTTTCTTCGAGCAGCCACACTTTCATCCAACACCTCTTGCATGAGGTCCTTGGCCTTGTCGATGACTGTCTTTGGGGCAACAGGCACTGAGGCTTCCTCGGTTTTCTTGGCCTTCTTCTTTGGCGCTGCCTGGACAGATTCGTTCAAGGCATCGTGCAATGCTTTCTGGCCTGCTGCAGTTTCAGCGTGGCCAGCTGGCATTGCACCTGCCCTCATCATCCCATCCGTCTCATCGGTGAGGGCTTTGAGCGTGTCATTGTCGAGGCTTGCTTCACCGTCAATGATGGTGGAGTCACGGATGGTCTGGCGCCGATTCATCTCCTTTGGCTTGCGCATGTAGTAGAACCTTTCAAGCTCGTCATCGGGGAAATCCTCCGAGTTGTAGAACAAGCCCTCTTGTTGGCGCCGGGCCATCAAAGATCGGCCCTTCTCCTCCCCGTACATCTCCACTAGCTCTTTTCCTCTCTTCGCGATCCATCCTGAGAGGGATTCCTGCTCATTGGAGTGGGTCCGCTGCATGATGAGGCGGGCGTTGTCCCAGTTCTTTCCAGCGTCCAACCATGCACAAAAAAGATCATTTTTGCATTTGGTGACGTAGCTGGACATGTCGACGGGGAACAGCTTCTTGTTTTGAATCTGCCTCAAGAAGGTGTCATATTCTTTTTTGTGCGTCACTGAATTGCGCACTGGAACTATGGCCGTCTCGTTGGCCCCACACTTTTTCCTTTCACTCTTGTCACTCTCTTTCTCCTCCTCTTCAGCCTCATCGTCACTCCCTTCATCACCCGATGCAGATTGAGACTTGTCATCGGATTCAGGCTCAGACTCATCTTCACCTTCTTCATTTGCTTCATCGTCTTCTTCTTCTTCTTCTGAGTCTGTTCCACCATGATCTTCTTCTGCCTCAGACGCAGACTGGCTGTCTGCTTCCTCTTCAAGCTCAGGCGCAGAAGCTTTCCCGCTAGCTTTCCCGTTCTTCTGTTTGATCAACTTCTCTAGCTGCTCATTGATGGAATCATCACTCTCCTCACCACTGGATGCATCACTCTCCTCCTCCTCTACCTTCCTTTGCTCCTCAAGCTTTCGCTTCAACGCTTGCATGCTGCTCATGACACGCTTGTCAACCTTTGCTTTCTTGTCCTTTCCCATGGACACTTCCTTCTTGTCCTTAAGGTCTTTCTCGTTCTTGGCCGCATTGGATTTGCTCGCAGCAGCAGCTTTGCCCCCATTTCTCAAGGCTGAAGGCCTGGCTGCAGGTGACTGTTGGCTTGACTCCCTACAACGCTTTTGTTTCTCTTCCTTTGTCACTTCCTTCACTTTTGGATCCTTCTTTGGGCGATTGTCCTTCCTGGCCACTTTGCTTTCATGCTTTTCCTCCTTGACAGGTGCATTGTTTTTGGGAGCCTTCTGGAAACGTGGGTCCATACACTTTGGGACTTTCTTCTCCTTCTTTGTCTTTCCGCTCTTGGCGACACTGCCTGCAGGTGGAGACTTGAAGGTCACTCTGCATCGCGGTGGCTTTGGAGCAGGCTTTGCCATGACGAAATGTGCAAGGCACCGCGGCAAAGAGCTTACTCGAGGGGAGTTCGAGATGAATCTCCAAAAGACACGTGAATTCTCGAGACATGCGCATTCTCGAACCTACAGGAGACATGTGAATTCTTGAACTGACATGTGCACTCTCACCTTTCTTAGTGAACAATCCCTGAAAGATTTCTGCCAGAAAGATTCAAACACAGGTTGTGAAATCTGGAGAACAAGCCAAATCTACAGTTCGCAACATTTCGCTCCAATTCGCATCAGAATTCTCTACAGGTCGCACGTTTCTGAGGACCCAAACTCTCAATGATTTTTTAAAAAAAGTTGTGACTTTCTGCAACCCTGCAGTCTGCTGTGGCTCCTCGCTTCAAAGCTGCAAGCGGCATGGCGCTCTGCCAGCTATAGATCCTGCAGAGGCAACGGTGTGAGACGAAGAGAAGTTGCTGGGGGGTGGGTTGTTGGAAAGATTGAGCATGACTGCACGCAGGCGGTAGCACTTTCTTGTTTCATTTCGTTTGTTCTGAGTATGGACGTCCCCACCATTGCCCCACTGCATGCCTAAAGACTGCAGGAAGTAGCTATCAGCTAATTGAAGCTCTGAGAAATGAGAAAGCACACATCCCATGATCAAAAAGGGCCCTAGCAGTTTCACTGCCTTGACCCCAGAAACTGCATCACTGAAAGAAGCTTTGCGTGCTTCAGCCAGTGGCTATTGCTGGCCACAGCGCTGTCTAGGGTGTTTTCGGTGTCCAAAGCCTCGCGCAGGAACCTTCGCGCTGCTCTCTTCACGGCTCGGGCGTTCTTGGTTCGAGTCTTGGACATGGCACGCCCAAACCTGGGATGGACAGATGGATAGAGGGACGAAGGCCAGGGAGGCCAACTGATTGGTTGGGGAGCGTTGGAGTATTTGGAAGCTGACTAAGCGCTGTCCTATAATCAAACAAGAAAAGTCAAGTGACTTCCTCGGATAGTGTTGACTCTGTTTGAGGTCTTTCCCACCTTTGCACCGCCATTCCCCCTTCTGGTTTTGATAGCGGATTGTCATCTCTGGCGGTGGCCCAGAGCTCTGGACTGGTTCGGTCGCCTCATCCAGAAGGTCGTCGATCTCACCATGGCCTGGGCCGCAAACAAAGATATACACGATATCTAATTTTGTATACTACACATAACTATTTAAGTGATATTCACTGGTGGGGTACCGAAATGAAACCCTTCCATATCCAAAACAAGCTTGCGTGAGGAAGCTGAGCCACTGCTGTAAAGCACTGTAGCTTTTCTTGTTTGGCCACCGTAGTTTGACATGCAGAGCATCATGCGCCTGGTTCCCCCCAAAAGCCTCAACATTCTTTGGAAAGACGGGTGGTATTCCATGATGCTGCTAGCCGGCTGCTCTAGCACCCACCAGCATGCCTTACAGGCTGCCAGAATGCACAAGATCATGCATCTTGAGACCATGCAGTTACCATCAGCAACCTTTTGGCTGTCCCTTCGCCCTAGAGGGCGGCACTTGGAACGTAGAGTTGACCCCATAGTCCTTGGCGGCGTTTTGAGAAGTGTTGGCAGAGAGGGCGCTTGATCACATACAATGTTCAGTCAGGCAAACCCTACACCCTCTATTGAAGCCTTTGTACCCACCCCCCAAACAAGAATAACACTTGATTTGGAGCACTGAAGCTATATCAGATCCAAAGCTCATAAAGACCCAAGTGCTGCAAACAGGTGCATGCCATGCGCCTCCACCAACGCGGGTCCTCAAAGTTTGGTATAGGGCGTTGGCGAAACCTGCGTCGCTTAGGATATCCTGAGACGCCGGGTCATCGTTCAGCTCAAACGTGATGGCAGTGCGGCCAGCCTGAAGGGGCGAGGAGGGTGCGATATCCTTGAAGCAACACCTTTACCAATTTCAAACGTTCAGCTTATAGCATGAAAGAGGGTTGTCAAAGGTCAGTGGGTTGGAGCCTCTTTTTCTCCCATGGAGATTGATTGATGCCCAGAGAACGTCTCAAAGTGATCGATCGGTGACCAGTCCAAGTTTGGAACTTGAAACACCAAGCTCACGAGCATTGCCAAAACCTGGGCACAAGCTGTTGTGGCATGGTCGACCTTTCTATTTCCCCGACGAGTTGATGGTTGAAACCCATCCTATATAGAATGAAACCACCAAGTGATCAATCTACATAGTACCTGAGCAGAAGAGATGTCCTTTTGATCTCTTCTAGAGTTTGCGCCATCTCCAAACTCAACCTTGTGCAAGTTGACACTTCTAAGCCCTTACAAAACTAATTGATGGACTTTTGGAAGCTTTGTGTTTAAAGTCTATCAATTCAACGTCAACCAACACAACAGAAAATTGTTCTGTTTTTGTTCTTGCGGGTGGCTGCCGGTGCACGAACGTGCTTAAGCCCTTGAAGCACAATCTCCCTTTGTGCATCCCGTGTAGACCGCCGTTTTGGTTCCTTCTTAGCCTTCTTCTTCTGCGTGGAAGAGAAAGGCATTCCATGTTTTCGGGATCGGTGCGGCATTACGGCTAAAGGTGCAAACCTCAAAGAAGACCCGAAAACTATTCTTGGGCCAGCAAGACTTTCGGGGCACATACACCAAGTTGAAGACTGATCATTGAAAATCAAAGTCAGTTGGTTGTGAATCACCGTCGATGCATTTTGTGAGGACCGCTCCACTCGTACCACGTGATCCACATCGTGCACAGTCCTTGTGCCCTGGCTGAAGGTTCAGGGCGGTCGCCATGACCTGGCCAGAGCAGCTGCGTGGGAATGGTCATGCCCACATGTGTGTAAGTGCGTGTTTGGGGGTCGTAAGATAGAAGCCTCACCTTCATTTTTCCACTGCGCCCCTGAGAGGATCCAACCCCAATGCATAGAGCACAGGCGTCCACATCTAATAGACCCTGTTTACACTCCATGCACCAAACCCCTTCTACATCATGTAGAGCTATTGAAAAGCACGCTTGTTGCGTGCAAATCATGAGGCCTGTGCTTCACCAAAGTGCGCTCTAGCCTTGGCAACTTTCCAGGCCTCTCTAGGCCCATGGTGTAAATTCCAAGTCAGCTGGCCCAATGCTTTTTTAGCATCGTCGCCCTCTGGGAAGCTTGACCCTACACGCTTGACCACGTAGGCTCGCTTGGTGCACAACACCTCGATCGCCTGGGATGGAAGGGTGCAGATAACCAGTTGAGTGGCCCCTGCAAAAGACTTGTGAACGCTTTGCTACACCCCCTCAGTGTTTGGGTTTTATTTGTTACCCACGTGGGAAAAGAAAATATCTTTCTATTGTTGGACAGGCACTGCGTTCGATATGGGGCACACTACTGTATAGCCTTTTGTCCCCTTGCAAGTGGAGCTTGGCCATGCTTCTCGTGGAACTCCCATCTCTTTCAAATTGAAAGACTGCCACACCCCGGTGGTGTTCTTCTCGCCCTGAGCCTTCAGGCGCTGCTTCTTTGCTTTCTTCGCAGCCTGAGCGCGACGGTTGGATGAGAAGCTGAGGAAGAGCGAAGGGAGGGTAAACAATTTTCAACAGGACAATCACATAAAGAACTTCCTTTTGGTGACAGGTAAGAAACGGATTGCTTCAGTGGAACCCTGACATCACCTTCCAAAGCCTTTCGCACACCCTCAAAATCAATTGGGGCAGGGACAGCGCACTTGCTTCGGATAGTGTCCTCTTCCTTAGCCTCGGCGTCATCCTGAAGATGCGTCGAAAGTTGTAATTTCTTCATGCAGGTTATATGCTTTGTTGATGGGTAACTACAACCTTGTTAGACCCGCTTTGTTACATGCTTTGTTTCGTTCGGACTTACTTAGACCCACGAGTGAAGGGTGCATGAGCGAAAGTTCTTCTCAAGAAGGGCTGCATGAGTGAAGAGATCTTCACGTGTCATTCAAACCTTTAAGTTATCTTCAAAAGCTCTTGGTCGAGTGTCGTTGGAGCAGTCCTTCTTCTCCTTCTTGGGCTCTGCCAGCGGAAGTGGCGATGCATCACCAGCCGAGGCCTCCAAAGAAGACGGTCCATGCGTGGTGTGATTGATATCGCTTGGAGTGAAACAATCGGACATGACCTGTTCGACTCACAGAAACAACAACACATGTTTTTTGGTATTCGCCTTTGAGTCATTTGAGATTTTAGCTAGCACTCACACGAGATGCGATTTGGAGCGCTTTACTGAAAGATGACTTGAACCGCTTTGAAAACACCCTCGCCTCAAAAACTTTTGAAGAGCGAAAGCAATCCCAATCATGGCACGTGCACAGCATAGCGCACTTTGGGTTCTGGTGCCCATACTCGGTGTACGCACTGACGCAATGGTAGAGGTAATCATTGAACATTGGATGCCTTGGTTTTTGGCAGACTCATGAATAGAACTTCGGTGAACAATTGGCCTCAGACCCATGCAAACAAATTGAACCCCATGAAGAGAGGAAGGCGTGATATTATATTGCAAACAAATCGAGCCCGCTTAAGAGAGGAAGGCATGATATTATATATTGGTATAGCGGAGCCCTCACCATGTGGGGAAAGCTTGGTAGCGAAGCTTTAGGTATAAGCGAAAGCGTGCCAAACTTGGCCTGAAGTGCCTCAAGTCTGCTTTGCAAAAAGTGTGTTTGTACTCTTCACCAGAGGGGCGGCCGTTGCACCACCACTTGTAAAGCAACTCCACCGGCACAACCATGCGTTCGCGCCTGTCCGCCTCTGAGTAGGCACGATAGGCCGCAGACAGCCAAGCTCCTGGGCGTTGACTGTCAGGCTCTTCGTCCTCCACCATCTGCACATCACTGTCCGACGATGGATCCTCATCCTCTTCAGCACTGCCTGGTATCAAGCCACAGCATGCTGACTGATCTGTGACCGCCCCGTCCTAAAATCACAAGAATAAAAAACAAATAGAACCGGGTGAGCCAACGCATACCCAGTTGCCCAAACCTGGAAGCTCCATGGTGGTTTGAGACAAACTCCCATGCTCACGACCGCCATCAGAAGCATCACCATCGCTGTCATCGTCGACAACTGGCGCTGCCTCTTCGTCGCCAGACACTTCGTCATCATCGCCAGGCATATTGCCCTCAATGTCTGAACCTTCGCGATCATCACCATCATCACCACCATCATCAGAGCTAGCCTTGGCGCGCGCAAGTCAAGTCACTGCCCATTGAACACATAGAAGAAAAGCTCCCAAACAATAAAAACACCTGCTGCGCAAACCATGCACTTGACTTTATTGCTAGTAACGGCGCGTGGTCGCTTGTTCGGGGAAGGCCTCAGCATGTTTTTCAGCTCTGATACGCGAGGGTGATTCCCTGCAGGGGAGGATCGCCAAAGCGCTCGCACAGCCCCAACCAACTTCTTCAGCTTGACACCTTCCTCAGCAGCCAGTTGCAGCTTCGACTGGCCGCCGACCAACATCTTCTCCTGGAACAGCTTGTCCAACCTCAAGATGCAATCTGTGAGGAAATAGCCAGACGGAACCTAGAGCTGCGGCAAGGTCAACAGGAAAAAACAAGACAACGCAAGTTACAAGTCGAACCTGAAATACACATTCAGAAAAAATATTACAAAAGAAATGGAATTGAGGAGCTTTGTCGGGGCTGAACGATATGATGGGTCGAAGCATGTGGAAATTGATTGCAACATCAGCAGCTGAACATCGAGTCAGGGCATTGTCCAATCTCACGATGGCGCCACCTTTCCAATTGCCATCCTGAAGCAAAGTGTGAACACAGGCTGGCAGCTGGTCGAACATGCCACGGGCGACTTCATCAACTTCACGCTCAGTCCACCCAATCTTCCCAGCACCTCAAACTTCCCCATGGGAACTTCCCCAATTGGCTTCACTACAAAAAACCCTACCACCACAAAAGAGCAGCTACACGTGGGGAAACTCTCAAGCGTTTCACAAACAGTTGTTGAGGGACGGCAGCTGCGCCACAAAGACTTCCCGCTATCCTCTGCAGGACGGTCCGGGCGGAACTCCACCAACGCTCCTTCAGGTGCCTCTGGTTCACGCAACTCTGGTCGAGCATCAGCCATGGCTTTGGGGAGGAGCAACTTAAGGCGGGGCCACCAAACTGACAGGAAAGATGCCTCTGGAAGAAGCGAGACTCTTGGCAACTCAGAAGCACAGCCAATCGCACAAAAAACTGAATCCTCACAAATCCTTCCCTGATAAAATATAGAGGGCTTTACAAGTAAGATGCATGGAAAGCTGAAGGCAGAATGCAAACAACTTCTGAGAACCTTCGCGCGCGGATGCGCCTCCAAACGCCCCGTGGGGGACGGGCGACTCTCAAGCAAAATGGGCCACGGTGTGGCAACAAGTCTGTCACACACGCAGCAAAAAAAACATCTCTGCCTGAACAGTGAACAAAAAACTACATGGCACGCTTGATGGGCACCTCTACTCTTTATGGGGCCCAAAAATTTTACGTGCTGCATTTACAACTTCACTGCACCATCAGAAAACTCACCAGTACCGCGGCTGGAAAAAACAAAAACACCGCAAACTGCTACAACACTTTGCGCGCAAGACCGACCACGCCACTTATATACAACACTTTGCGCGCGCAAACGCTCATTGCCACGCATTAACTTGCAAGTTCTTGCAAATAAAGCTCTCATGGCGGCGCAAATCCATGACCCCACGCTAGCTGTAACCAGTATAGTTCCAAACAACAAGTTTGGCAACAAGGGGCACCTTACGGTGTCGTTGGGAGCAACGTTGTGCAAGATACAAGTTTGGGTCCTCATGGTGCTATTAAAGTGGCGGGCGATTCGTCCACAAGTGACAGAACTCTTTCCAGCACAACTGCAGGGGGACAGCCTTAGCTGTCTTCCGGCAGAGGACGGTGATGCAGACGTGGAGTCAGTCTCCACGCCCTCGTCTGACACTTCTGCCAAAAGAGCAGATCGGCTCGCTAAAGCAATCGAAAGCGATTCGACGCAGGGTAGTCAGGCACCTGACCCTCGCCCATGCACCCCTTGTCCGCAACGGCTGTCCCCTCCCCTCTTTGTGCCCTGGAGTCATGTCGCCAAGCTACGCGGGATAGTTGCAGTCCACAAGGACCTTAAAGCATGTCCGTATGAGCAGCTGCAAGCTGCATTGGCTCACCCCAAGTGTCTTGTCCCTGGAGAAAAAGAGCAATTTCTTCAAGTCAACAGCGACTTGCTCTGTCAACTCCAAGGCTCGTTCATGCCCCTGGAAGGCATCGCACCGCAAGTGTTCGAAGCCATCTACCAACGTCAGCAGGGTGAAATACTATGGGTCACGATCCTCTGGATGATTGCCCAACTCAATGAGTATTGGATTGGACATGACCTCCCACATTACCATCAGTATTCCAGATCAACTGTGGTGGTCTTGGGGGAGGAGCCCTAGAAGGAGGTCCCCCCGCACTTCCATTGCACGTGTCCGCCTGTGGGAGAAAGTCAAGTCTACGGGCCGTCACTCTCCCCCGCAGATGTCCTTGACGATCAGGAATGGGGTGTTGCCTATGGCTGGTCGACCGGAGTGCATGAAGTCGCCACCCTCTTTGCGCTCACACAGAACCCGTGCCAGAAATGGGAAGACCTTGGGTATGGCAAGGCAGCCCTACTTTACCAACGTACACAGCATGTGATGAAAGCAGCGAGGCTACTCCCTGCTCATCGACGGCTGCCGCACCAGGCCTTTCTCAGTGGCCTTTGGTGGAAGCTCCTTTCGTTACAGCCGCTACGACTTCTTGCCTACTTGCCAGTGCTTGGGTGTCTTCGGCCGGCTGAACAAGAGGATCCCACCCATTTTACGGTAAATGGTTTTAGTGCAGGCAGCTATACCGGAGCAGTGATTGCCTTAGCAATTCGTTGCCTCTGGCCAGCCAGTCAGATCACAGCGCGCCTAGGCGCCATTGCAATGCCAAAGAGTGTCTTCGCGGCACTCGTTGCCACTGCAGAGCCTGACAGGCGCAACTACTATCTTGTCCATGCTGCTGAAGATTGCTTGTGTGACTGGAAGCCGACAGAGAACGAGCTTGACATGTTACAACGATCTCTGCACATCACGTATGTGACAGACTCTGCAAGGTGGATGGGCAAGAACAAGCACTGTTACTGGCACTGGCTCCAGTGCCAGCTCCCTACAGGCAAAGTCAGCCTCACCACGCTGAAGCTCACACACCCTGATGTTGTTCCTCGCCGTGATCGGATCGCTGCCCCGATGCGCTTGGCCTCTTGGATTCGCTTTGAGACGGTAATGACAAGCGATGATTGGGAAGGTGCCATCAGCTTGTTGGTGTCCAACCTCCACCGACCCGACCAAGAATTGCTTGTGCTGCTACAAAGCTGCGTGGCCGGACAGCAAATTGCCTCCATGCAAGAAGCACAGGCACTGCTGCTCAAAAACTTCCGGGTAGGCAAAGGTAATCCAAGTGCGTGTGCTCAATGGCTGACGGAGATGGCTCGAGACCTCTTGGCACCGATCCCGTTCCGAGAAGTGTTTGTCATTTTAGCCCTATTTCTCCCGCAGCTCACCTTTGTCGATGAAGCCACCACAAGACAAGAACTGTGGAGTAGTCCCACTGTTCGAAAGTTTGGCCTAGTTGTGGATGTCACACCCACAGCTACCGGATTGCAGGGCATGCATGAATATCGCATAGCCTTTCCTTCGGGGTCGCAATCGGCAATTTTTTGCCCAGCGCACTCCCAGAGCTGTAATTTTGAACAACTAGCTAGCAGCCCCTCAAGCACGGTCCATATGGGCTCGCAGGCGGGGAAGGCCTATCGAATTGTTCTGGAGGAGCACGGCACGTGCTACTCAGTCTTAGCACTCCTGCTTGCCTTCGTGACTCCCTCTCGGAAACGAAAAGGGGATGAATCGCCAAGTGAGAAACTTCGTCGACTAAGCAGCCCTCGGCACTGGGATGTTGCCTTAGTACCGTTCCCGGAAGATTTTGTGCCGCTCCCCACGCCAGCCGAAACCGGACTAGCGTGCCCAGCACCATGGGCCTTCCCACCTAGCCTATGTGTGCTAGAATCTAGAGCAACTAAGTTCCGAGTGTTGGCCATCGCGGAAGCAGGAGATACTGTCACTGCTGATCACCTCTTGCAAATGGCCAGCCTAGCGGCAGAACACAAACCCACTGTGCTGGGTATCCCTGGCCACGTGCCCATTCCGTATCAACTAGAATGCACAGTAGTCCTATTGCAGAGTTTGCATGCTCTCTTCCAACTGCTCACCTCCGGCAACACAATGCAACACTGTCCCCAAGCGGCCAGCTTTGCTGTTGCCCTAGGCACAGCCGCCCGGCAGGACAATGGGCACATCGTTTCGATGGCCTCCAGTCTTGCGCTGGCCCTTCGATTTGGCAGATCTACCTTGGCAGTAGCAGGTGTCTTTGGTGCGGGCAAGACTAGATCCCTGACCTTTCTCCTCGCCTGGCTGGCTCTTACCACTCACCTTAAGATTGCAGTCGTGCATAAAGAGAATCCAGCGGGTCGGGCAATCACCAAGTTGCTCACAGCTTTTGACCTAGAGCCAGACCACCAGAGATATTTCATTCGGCCAGTTAGCAGAGAAGAGGCAGAAACTAACACTGCGTGCACTGACTATGACTTGCGTGCAAGCGATGCGGCATCATACATCCCTGGCTGCCACGTAGTAATTGTCACTACTGGGCTTGTCTGGGACCAAAAAGGACAGACTCACTCCACACTCAACACCCATATGGAAAATGCGCACCTGCTCATTAGCGAAGAGGCGCAGCAGGATATGGACAGTCCCCCGACAACCCTTCTTTCGACTGCTGCTTGGTGATCCCAAACAGAGCCCTGCTAGAGTAGCCGATGGACAGAGAGCCCATCGCACGCTCCTACTCAAAGCTTCCATTGGGCTACGAGCCTCCACCACCTGGTACATGCCACATGAAATACCAGGGGTCTTTCACATGCTCCTCCGGCACGGTCGAGGCTTTGGCCTTAGTGACCTGGAAGAAACTGCTAAAGTAGGCCATTGGGAAGTAGCTGGTTTCGCCCGGAGAAGGTCAAAGCCACGTCTTCGTTCGCTTGTCAGTTACAGTCCACCTACAAAGACCTCTCCAGAGTGGATCTGGATCTTCCGGAAGGACTGCTGGTGGGTCTAGGATATGCAGCTACCAGCCCGGACAGCCCGCTCGACTTCCGGCAGGCGCAAAATGCTGCCGAGAGATCGGGAGTTGCAAGCCCGCACTGCTGGAGTTTAATGTTGCCAACGAGCGCAAGGGTTGCCCAAGAAGTATACGAGCCGTTAATAGGAATTCAGTATCCCATGTTGTGCAGCCGAATGGGAGACACTTGGCAAATAGGTACCACCTCCATTCGAGAGGATCACTGGATTGCCTCAGGCCTACGATTTGTCCACTGGTGCCATGCTTCGCCCAATGTGCAAGCAAGGCAAAACCCCAAAAATGACCCTACAGTACGAGTGTATCAACATCTCGAAGACCAACTTACCAAAGCAGGAGCTGACACCGATGACATCTTGGCGCTTACAACCACCCGGGAAGGGGCCACGAATCTGCGCAACTATTTCTCCATTGCCGGTAAGAAGGCTAATGCAGAGACTGCAGTCAAAGTTGCAGGCGCCACGGCCAAACATTGCATCGTCATACACGGGGTGTCAACCTTTCTCAGTGGCGAAGGGCGCAACCTAGATTATGATCAGGAGTGCTTTACACGAGCAATGTGGCATACAGCCGAGCCACTGACCTTACCATCCTAGCATGTCCATTGAACATGCAAGGGATGCCTGGGGCCCTGCAAGTCCTAGCAGCCCTCCTGCATGGTGTCCAAACGATATACACCTATGACAGCAACAAAGAGCCTGATATTTTAGGCTCCTTGGACCTGACAGCCACGCAGGTTGCGCAAGCCACGACATTCTTCCAGCAGGCGCTCCTGCCCCACCCAATGTGGCTCGGCCCTCTACCGGTCTGTCTCGCAGAACACCATCACGGTAAGGTGAGGCGCTTACGTCTCGTCTTAGCTGCACTCACGCACTTGACCAGGGCGGAAATTGCTAGCCTATTAGAAGGGCCCCACCTGCCTGGTGGTACGGTCCTGCATGACCTCGTCTATGGTTATGCAGTTGATGCTTCGCTTGAGCCAGAGTGGCTGGTCATAACAGACGGGCAACAGCCAGGACGTTGGCGACTTCTCCATAATAGCTCTGGCCCAGGGCAACGATGCAGTGTAGGAAGCTCCCTGCGCTATCAACCAACGCCGAACACACGTGAACAGCGCAGTGCACAGGATTATACTTTCGAAGCGCTGCGCCGGGTGTATTTCTACGACGCATGGAGAGTGCAGCCAGTCCTGGATGCCCCAGACTCTGACCTTGTCCTGCCACCGCAACCAGGCCTTTTAGTGCATGGCTGTTACTGGCCTCGGCCAAGTTTAACACCTGATGTCCTCTCAGTCTCTGATCGTGACTCAGAAAAAGAGGAACATGAAGTGCAAGAGGAACATTCGCAGTCCTCTCTTTCAGCGACGGATGCTGCGATGGCTGATGCAGACGTAAATGAAGCAGTCTCAGTCCATAGCTCCTCCTCCGAGTCGCCCACTATCCCGAGCACAGAGCAACCGGAGGAAGATGACACGTACATGGAAGATGATGATCGTGCTAACACTTCCCCTGCAGAAGATGAGGGTGATTGCCTTAGCAATCGTCCGGCCCTTCCTGAAGCATGTCCCGCGCAAGATGAAATGCTGGGCGAGGAAGACGATGCAAGGAGCGAGCTACCCCCACAGGACGTGGAGCCCCCAAGTAGCAGCCCCACATCGCACTCCTCTGAGTCCCCAATCAAGCGAAGACCGGGCACTAAGGCTAGTGCCGGGCGAGCTCAGTCCAAGAAGTTACGGAAATCACTTGCTCCAACATCCAGGCAACCACTCGGCAGCATTCCTGAACATGAGCAACCACCGGCCACGCTGGCAGACCTAGCCAGTCGAAATGCTCAAAGGCAGGAGGCTCCCGCTTGCAGGAACCCTGAGACACCACCTGACCACCCTGGATCGGCGCAAGAGCGCTCACGCGCCATGACTGAAATTGACATTGCCAGTGATCAAGAACATGCAGAGCGTGGAGGCACGGCCGACACTGATCTCCAATTGGAATCCGAGCAGAGAGCCATGCAGGCCCTCTACGACTATCAAAATGCGGCGCGAATGGCCAGAGAAACTGACAGGCAAAGGGTGCCGCTCCCCGCATTACAGATCTATAGTGACCTGCCTAGAGAATGGCCGATGGCAAGGCTTGCTATCTCCAACAAGCAAATTAATCGCCTCGTCCGTACGTTCCTCTGGAGGAGGGTGACAGAACAAGCACTCCATGGCTCCTCCTTTGTAGACATTCCAGATGAAATCAACCAGGCCTATTTAGGAGACCTTCTCCGTATAAGTGAAGCCTTTGCTCCTCCCCTGTCCAATCTCTTCGCTTTTGTGAAGAGTGGGCATCCAGCGTGCCCCTTCATCACTCACAAACAGCTCGCCCTTTATGCAAGCCCCCGCTTCTGGCAGTATGGTCTCCTTGCTTTCATCGCAAGGTGCTGTTCCTTTGATAATCAACACAGACACCAGGGGACAGGAACAGCCCAAGCAGTGGAAGGGAAATCACAGACAACAAAGGAAAAAGACGCCGATGCCCTTACATTTATGCGCACTGTCATCATGTCCTTTGTTAGGGGAATGGAGCATGGTGAGCAGACGCTACCCACCAATGACCTCTTTGTCTATCTACCAGTACAGATCCTGCCTGACCTGGTTGTAGCCATGGAGCGGCAGGGCTTCACGCCCGCAGAGGTGAAAGGGGGCTACGGCTACCGACCCAAAGAAGAAGGAGCTGAAGACAACCCCTGCTCGTGGTGGGAGTGCACACAAAAGACATTGCTTATGACCGATACCCCCGAATGCCGGATACTTCCTGGGCTGAAAGAGCTTACTCTAGTGGTGCCCTTGATCCGTCTTTGGGACAAGCTTTCTCGTTCCCTTCTCTTCTGCAGCTGAGGCTGCGCATCGAAGTCCCCTTGTGGAGAGACCTGACAACTGCCAAACACTCCACTGCTGACTTGCCTGCAGAAGAAGACTCTGCCTCTGACGCTACCGGGTCAGCTGACCGGTCGCCTAGCTGAACCACCAGAAGATGGCGCTGAGGAAGCCACAGAGGACGAGGACACGGCAGATGAATCCAACTATGCCTTTGCCAAGGGATATGGACGGTTTGGCATAGGTTATACTAGACTAGCAACGGTGCTTGGCAATTTCGAGCAAGGGAACATCGAAGCAGAAAGTGCAGTAGTAGCTCAGTGGCTGACCTCCGGGCTACGGGTTGCCATGTCCCGAACAGGGTGGAATCTGCTGTCTCCCCGCTTTATGCTGACCAAAGTCCCTGGCGTTGTCCTCAGTGACTACTACAGCAATGGATATCCTTTCACTCCTAAGATGGCAGATCGTCCATACAACCAATATGGCCCTTATCCCTACTCCGAAGATCGATGGGATCAGCTCTGTACATGGCTCACTGGGAACTCTAACTTTAGACTTCAACTCGCGGGCCAAAAACAGGCGCTTCGGGACCACATGGGCTACAGTCAAGAAGCCTCCGACCCAAGTAATAAAGCTCGCCGAACTGTCCCCCCTCCAGGAGCGGGAAGCTCCTCGTCTGCAGCAGGGCCTTCCTGGCACAGTAGGCCTCCCCCATCGCCTTCGCCCTATGGGTGGTCCTATGGGTGGTGGCAGTAGGGTAGTCGACAGTAGGGGTCCTCCCACACAGCAATCATCTCCTCCTCGCTCGACCTTCTCCAAGAGGGGGGTGGCCTTAGCCACCCTCTTTCTTGTGGCCTAATTGTCATCATAGTTTTCGCAATGGCTATATATCCATTATCTCAGGTGTTTGGCTCAAGCAAATCGAACAAACACGCTCGGATTACCGCCTACGCGACAATGCCGCCTCACCAAGACCGTTATGAAGTCAGCCTCGAGTTGGTTACAATTGCAGGTACGGAATATGCAATGCAAGCAGACCTCTCCCATTATGAGGATGTGGCAGAGCTGGAAGACGACATTCTTTGCTTCCTGCCGACAGTCTCTAGCTTAGATGTCTTCGGCTGTGAATTGGATTTGCTTGATCTTCACACGCAGCAGCCCCTGCCAGAGGCATTCCGCACGATGCTCCTGCAACGACCGCAACTACAAATTGTAGTTCGTCCCTGCATGGTAGACGGACATTCCATCTGGCAGTTCCAGGAAGACGGCAAGGAAAGCTACCCCAAAGCTGTACGTGTCCCGGCCAACCCGCATGGGGAAATTGCTGACAGAGCCTTTTATGCTGCACCCTCGCTCCGGCATGTAGAAGTGGCAATGGGCATTCAACATGTAGGATTCGCGGCCTGGCAGAGTTGTCAACAACTGCAAATTGTCAAGCTTCCACCCTCGGTTATAAGTCTGGCGGAAGGGGCTTTTCAGGGGTGCTATGTGCTGCGAGAGGTGGCCGCCCCGGGGTGTGTCCAATACAGCCGAAGGGTGTTTGCGGAATGCTGCTCCCTAGGTCGAGTTGGGGTCAGTTACGAAACAGAGGACAGTAACGTCCTGGCACCAGGGGCACAGCTAGGCAAATATGCATTCGAGAGTTGCCTCACGCTGACAACAATCATCTTCGACATGGACCATACTAACAAACCTCGAGCGCTGCCTGAAGGTGCATTTTGTGGCGCAGGCATTGAACGGCTCTGTTTGCCGTGTGACTTCCACAATATCGGGCCGCGGGCCTGTGAAAACTGCAAAAGACTTGTGGAGGTCAACCTCATGGGCACAGAAATCACAGCCCTACTCTCTGCCACATTTGCCCACTGTGTAGCCCTAAATTGTATATGGCTTCCGCCACGGCTCACGCAAATTGGCAAAGAAGTTTTCCTTAATTGTGTTGCGCTGCAAGAAGTTGTCATTCCGACGGAGCTCAGTGACATAGGCAACCGTGCATTCTGCGGGTGTGAGCAACTGCAACGATTTACCCCCCTGGAGTGGGGTGACATTGAACAGTGGGTGCAGGCAGAGCACAATGCCTTCTTTATGTGCGACAAATTTGAAAAACCCCGGTGGGTGGAGCTGCTCCCCGCGGAAGGACCCGATTCGGACGCTTTTGACGAGGAGTTATGCCACGAGTACCCCTAACATCACGCCAGTCCATGTGAGGCTCAAGGTGGGCGCCTTAGCATCTGTCTTCAGGAAACATCCCTAGCCCTAGGAACAGCCCATGAGCAGACTCAGACACTTTGGCTCAAACAATAAGTGCGAATAGTTCGCCGCACATGGAGCTTGACGATTCATCCATGATTAGCACCCCCCCTGAAATGGAGCCGGTCATGGAATGCTCCCTGATGCTGACCACGCTTTCGGGAGTGACCTTTAAAGTCTCTCTCAGTGTTGCAAAGTTTGACCGTTTTGAGGATCTAGAGGACCAGGTCATGGACTACCTGGCCTCTGTTACTGACCTCAAAGTGTTTGGATGCTCTATCGACTTTCTACAAACCGCCACACAGACGTACCTAGAGGACCCAATCTGGGACAAGCTACAGCAAGGCATGGCATACACCATGGTCTTTAAAAACTGCAGTGTTATCCTGCCATCTCAAGAACAACTTGAGGGTTGCCCTATCCATCACATTCCGCTAGCCGTTTATGTCCCTATGAACCCAGAAGAAATCGTCCCAGAAGGGGCCTTTGCAGGGGTTCCACGTGTGAGACACGTCAGTGTAGAGTCAGGCATCAGGCTCATTGGAGCAGAGGCTTGGCAAAATTGCCGACAGCTCCGCATTGTCAAACTGCCGGCCACTGTCGTAGGCATTTCCGATAACGTCTTCCGTGACTGCAAACTACTAAACAGTGTCTTGGCTCCGGGTTGTCGAGATTTTGGATACAAAGCCTTTGCGGAATGCTGTTCCTTGCAATGGGTGTA
Organism: Durusdinium trenchii; assembly: GCA_963970005.1. Taxonomy (NCBI): domain Eukaryota; class Dinophyceae; order Suessiales; family Symbiodiniaceae; genus Durusdinium; species Durusdinium trenchii. The sequence continues at coordinate 11,206 of CAXAMN010021281.1, read as the reverse complement.
TGCATCGGAAGGGGTTGCAAATATGTTCAACAGCGAAGCCAAGTTTGGGCAATACCTCTTCCAAGGGTGCATTAACCTTGCCGAATTTACCTTGAGTGAGCTTCCATCCTCCCGAGGGTCAGCACTGCAAGCTAGGGCCAGCGAGCTAGCACCAGGTTGTCTTAGCTCCACGGGAATCACCGCACTCGCTCTCACAAAGCAATTTGTAGCTATTGGAGCGCATGCGTGTGACAGTTGCCGACTGCTCAAGAGTGTAGACCTTTGCAACACCAAAGTGGAGGAAATTCCGGAATTCACCTTTGCGCACTGCACTAGCCTCAGAGAAGTCCTCCTTCCGACTACTCTCCATACAATCCGAGTCAAAGCCTTTATGAACTGTGCAGCCCTAGCAGAGCTTGCCATCCCGCCCTCACTAAGATACATTGGAAGTAGGGCTTTCCTGGATTGCGCTGTTTTTCAGAGGCTTGCCAAAATGCCAGGAAGGCACAAATGGCGAGGAGTCTATGCAGAAGAAAATGCCTTCGCCATTTGTCCGGCTATGAGATGGCCACCCTGGCTGCATATGATCCCGGACATGGGATATACCCCTGGTCTGGGATGAAAACAAGCCGTTCTGGCCACAGCTATCGCGGTCTCACAAATACTCATTAAGAGTCTGGGCGCACGCCTTAGCGCGAGTCCAGGTAGGCTAGAAGACATACAAGGCCAAATTCTACAGGCGTTCTGAGGATCATCGCAAAACAAGCCTTTCTTCAGAGCACCCTTCCATAGGAGGCTCCATCCCTGAGTGCCATGGCGCTATGCGCCCTTGCAGGCAGTACGCACTTTTGAGCAAGGTGCAAGCAAAGGAAAAACAGCACATAGCGAAGGACATGAGTACTTGACAAACGTGGGCGACCCGTCTAGTCTAGGCAGTGCTGAGAGCAGTCGACAGACGCCAGTGATCAAAGGGAAGAAGACACTCCAGACCTGCACAGACTAGCAATGTGTTCGCAGCTGGAATGGTGGATAAGCACACCACCAGCAAGTTACGGCAAGCACTAAGTAGGATCACCGACCTCTTTTCGCCATTCGCAACGCTGTGAGCCAATAGGAATGAGAGCCTTAGCTTCTCGTTCCTAACAGGCGGGTGGTAGAGAGTGGCAATGGAGGATGCCCAAGGGGAACCTTAGTTCCCTTTGTTGATGTCCGACATTTCCAATTTTGTACAAAGAGGTACAGATACCATGCTAGGATAGTCCAAAGTTTCACCTGTTTCACACGGGCCTTGCACGCAGCAAATCACCTTTTGCAATGACGCAGCACTTCGCGGATTTAGGAGACACCCCTTTATTGTTTTTGGCACCTTTGTGTGCCGAAGGGTGCTGAGTTGACCTCTCTTCGGGGGGGTGTGCCCTTTCGCACCCTTACCTGCAGGCTTTCGTCTTTTGCTATGGCCGCCACTGTTCGATCACCGCCTAGTAACATGCCTCTGGACTTGTTAGTGCAACCAGTTGCACGGGTTGTGCTACAAGAAAGGTCTTTTCCACGGCATGCAGCATAGCAACGCTACTCCATTTTGACATGGACGCAACCGACGTTGGAGCATTGCGATACTCCTGACCTGCATTGTGACCATGATTTTGCCGCACCGGGGTGTGGCCGCTGGTCACTAGTAACCATGAAGTAAAGTCCATTTGAAGCCTTTTTTGGAGACTTTGCTAGAGCACAGACCTGCGCCGTCAAGCTTTTCGTTCGTGAATTCAGGCCCATTGCTAGTCATTAGTTTTTGTTTCACTTGTTTCACCTAGCACAGAGGAAAGACTACATGATGGTGGAGACTTGGCCTGCGGGCTGTGGTTTGTTTGGTTTTGGGGTGTTTTGGGTGTCCTTGTTCTTTTCTCCACCATCAGACTGTTCTTCCCTTCCTTCAACGATGACCTGGGCACCATGCCCACACGGCGTCCGTACTCGTGGAAAAAAGAGGGTATGATTGAAAGGTCCACCCAACCTCCAGAGTGGGCCAAGTTCGCAAAGATGTCATGAGGACCAAGGCGAAGCCACCCCCTGCATGTATCAGTTCTTGCTCCAGTACATGCATCAGAGTTTGCTGGCAAAGGTTAAGAGCAGGGTCAAGAAGAATGAGCACGAAGAAGCTGCTCGGGACAGAGTTCTTTGTGAACTTGTCGGGCACGTCGAAGGATTGGCAGGCGCAGCATGTTTGGTTTCGGCATGCTTTGCTTGGCCTAGCCTACAACTCAGAGAAGTTGGTTGGGCCAGTGATGCCGGACGAATCTTGTCCAAAGAGATGTCTCCAATGCAGAAGCTCTTGGACAGCGTCAGTATTCCGGACGAATCCGCGCAGCAGGTTCAAACTTGTTTTGAGAAATTCCAAGATGGCTTGGTCTCGGAAGTCCTTGAGAAGCGCAAGGATTTGACTCCTCAATCCATGGCGTGCGAGTTCATGGATGAACTTCAGGACATTCTTGGAAAGAGGCTTTCCACCGAGTTCGATGCCCATAGGAAGCCTGAGAGCTCCACCCCATCAGCTCCTGCGGCAAGCCCGGGTCCCTCAGTGATTCCGCCAACCGGACAGTTTCATTAAGAGTTTTTTGTGCCAAAAGTGAACCTACAAAATAGTTTGATGTCATTCACTCTCCAAAGCGTTTCTTGCACCGCATATTGGGTCGGACAGTTTTGCAAGGAGTTCCTTTTGTTTTTTGGTGCATAGTGAACCTACAAAATAGTTTCACAGTTCATTCACTGTCCAAAGCCTTTCTTGCACCGTATATTCAAAAGCCCTTGTCCATGTCAATTCAAGGCGCGAGTACGATGAGTTTGGGAAGATCATGGAAGAGGCAGTTCTGGTGAGAGAACAGGGCTTTGTCGAAGGCGCATCGGTTCTTCGCAAGAAGGACAAGGTTAGGGCCACAATCGAGAGTTTGGGTCGAAGGTCAAATTGTCTTTGGACACAGAGGATGTTTCTGGATACTTTGAGCTTTCGGCTGGATCTTTCTTGAGAGGAGAATGGAAAGTAGTGAAGAAACATGTCGAGACCACGCAATATGAATTTGACACCTTCTCTGACCATACGGCGCTCAAGTCAGATGCAACCAATCTCATGTGCGCCAAGGGTGAGGTGGCCAGGCGCTTCATGGAATTGGATCAGCAGCACGCCAAAGTGCTTGAGGGATTGAAACTCCAGGTGAAACCTTCCAAGGCAGTCTAGCCCTTTGCCAAAAACAAGTTGATCCTCATCCCATCAACATGGAAGATTGAATCCAAAGAGGCGAGCTCTGGCCTTTCGATTGGAACAATCAGGGATGTGCCCTTGAGTCTCTTGCCTGCCTTCCTGCATTCCAAGGACGGCGACTTGACTGGTTCGTTCCTGCAGCCTTTTTGGATGGTCAAGAGAACCCATGTTCTTGAGGATGCAAATTGTGAGATTCGCCCCAGCTTGACAGACACAGAGAACAATTCTGTCAAGATCCCATGTATGTACAACACATGTGCTTTGAAGCCCAAAGACGAGTTGATTGTCTATACGCCCCAAGTGAAAGTGGAAGAGGAGCCAGAGCCACTAGCTCCCATCGCCGCGCCACCGTCTGCCAAGCGCGCCAGGACCAAATCCAAGGAGTCATAGGAGCACTTTAATGCCACAACTTTTGCGGTGCAACATGGTGCCAGCCACCGACTTGAGCTCAATGATGGGAAACAGGGAGTGTGCTTGCGGTGAAACTTTGTTGTGAGGTCTGGAAGTTTGGTATGTTCTTTGTTTGGCCTTTCTGAATCACAGAGGCGCAAAAACCAAACCTGTGTAAGCTTGTCATGGAGGCTGGTTGGTCACACGACTTTGAGCCGGGAGCCTTGTGATATGCGGGGGCAAGTGAAGAAATGATTTCTGGACTGTGAAGTTGCTCTCGCAAATGTCTTTGTGTGTGATTGCAAGAACTCTTGATTGGCAGAGCTTGTCATCTTACAATGAAACGTGATTTGGTAAACGTTTGAATGTGTTTGCAAGAGTTCTTGATGGGCTTTGCGTGTCATGTCAAAGCGAACCTCCAAGATGCAACCCTTTGATACGTTTAAGTGGCAGGGCTTGTCACAGCTCAAGCTCGCAAGCAAAGGCAGGGCCTGAACTTGGCTCGTCTTAGATTCGATAGATTGTATATTGCCCATGGCCGAAGCTGAAGTCGTAGAGAGCGAGAATGAAGAAGAGCTCACGCAGCAGGACCCTTTGGATCCAGCCTGCTTTATCATGCAGCCGACCTGGCTGCTCAAATCAGGATCAGTGAAGTGGTATCCTAAGGCTGGCAGCAAGGCAACTACGATCATTTCGGTGAGATACCAACGTTCAGCCGCTGGAAGGATAGCTTTCTTCGATGGCTAGGTGCAAGGCGAAGCACGAAAAGGTCTGTAGCAGCAGGATCAGGTGCAAGCAAGGTAGAAGAAGAAAGGCGAGGAACCAAAGCCAAAGCAAGACCTGCAAAGAAGCAGAGAGCGGCTGAGGGCGATGGTCAGCCGATGGCATCGAGGCCACCTGTGACCCTACTTCCGAGGGTCCACCAAGGCTTTGAGGGACAGATGGATGACGAGGTGCGTCCTTCAGACTCCATCGGTCAAGTTGGCATGGGGCCTTACGAGGTGAAGTCAGAGTTGATGTCAAAGGTTCCAAGAAAGAAGAAAGAAGATCCAAAGAAGAAAGACAAAGTCAAGAAGGAAGATGAACCCCATGTGGCAATGGGACCTCCACGTCCAGTCCAAAGGGCCGTGCTCGGTCGTGGCCGGACTCTGCGTCCATTGCAGTCACCGGTATTTCCAACACCACCGCCGCCTCCAGTGACGCCGACTACGCCGCCAGAGCCCCCATTCACCCGCTGTTGAGTCATCCGTTGATCACGAGTGCAGTCCCAGCATCGCCGGCGCCATCGCCGCCTGCAGGTCATGACGCACAGGTATGTCTTGCGTGTCTAGGAGCGGGCAGCGTCACGCCGATTACCAATGATCGGTACTTGAGCTTTCTCACCAGCTTGAGAAGCCGACGAGAGCCAGGCCAGCTGCAGTCGTCAACAGTCCCGTTTACATGTGGAAAAGACATGGTTTTTGTCGAACTTTGTTGCGGTCGAAATTCATGTCTGAGGCAGGCTTGTGTGGAGGTAGGCGTATCCTACGTTGGATGCCATGATTGTCTTCAGGAAAAGGTAGTTCAGATGGAAATCATTGAGCTTCTCTCTTCTGTTTGTCAGGGACGCAGGATCGAGCCAAAAAACCACCGTCGATCTGAACTTGGCCAGTGCGGAACCAAGATTCACACGCGCATTTCTCTACCATGTACTGGAGGAAGTCCAATCTTGAACTTTCGTCAGCAGTCCAGGGAGAAACATGTCGAGATCTTTGAGGAACTAGCCAACTCAGACGATTGTCTATTGAAGAAGGTTGAGGAGGCTCATGGAGAGGTATCCAAGAGTCTAGAGCTACCAGCAAACAATCATTACTGGAAGTCAGAAGTCTTGAGAAAGGTCTTGTCGAACCAGCATCTAGAGTTTGAAGGTATCGTGAACGGATGTTCAATGAAGATGTTTACCAAAAGTCAACAACCAGTTGGAAAGAAGTCCAGGTTTATGTCGAATAGGAAAGAGGTTGCAAAGAGGTTAGCGGAAAGGTTCAAATGTCAGTGCATTGTCGAGCACGCAGCTTTCAACAAATGTCAATTGGACAGAGACAGAACGATACACCCGTGTGTTCGCTCGATACTTCGTTTGGTTTCTGAGGAGTGAGGCTGGGCGCGCGTGAGCGGATGCTGCCGGATGTGAGAAGGGTCCGAGATGGATCATGATGGGTGTTTTCTCTTTTGCAGCGCAGTTCCATCGATCAAGTCGAAAGGACGTCGCGAAAAGAGAGAGTGTCTTTTGTTTTAGTTTTCGAGGTTTTCTTTGAGAAGAGCGTCGGATGTCGAAGGTCAGAAAGATTTTGATGAGTCTGAGGTTTTCGAGGTCGGTCGAATGTCTCTCGAAGAGAAGATCGGAATCGGAGATCAGAAGCTCTTATTGGCAAAGCCATGGAGGTCTGGAGAAACAGAGTGATTGCAATGTCTATTTTATCCTGTTTTGCGTGTGGTTCAAGCTCGCTGTGCTTGCTGTGCTAGCTGACTGCTTGTATCCGCAGCTTTTTGGGCGCGCGTTTGCGTTTCGTCGCCGTTCATGGAGGCAGCCGTGATTACTGCTTATGTGGATGGGCGAGAATTTGAGATTCTATGTATTCTCATTTCGTGAGTGGAATGTTCGTTGGAGGAATGCTGACGAAGCTTTGTTGCCGTTCAGTGCAAGTGATCGTTGATTCGAGGAATCAGCTTGAGTGAATGGGAAAGAAGAGTACAAGAGATATGAGCGTTGAGCTGAACGATCGGGTCCCGCCAGTGTTCGCAGATTGGCTTGATATGCACGAGTCATACTACCGAACTTAGAAAGGAACAGTGTTGCACCTGACACCGTTCTGCAGCTATGCCAAGGGCCGTGCTTTGTCGCGCTTTCATTTCTGCAAGAAGTGTTTGAAGACGAGGCGTGAGGAGAGTCCCAAGCAGCAGAGTGATGTTGACACTTGACCTCGAAAGGGGGTGTGAAAGTGTATGGCCGTGCTACACTAGTGGCGAGGTCAGTTTACAACTAACTGTGTTGCGTTCATGTCTAAGTGCTTTGTGAAGCCTTAGCTGTGAGGTTTTGCATTTTCAATGTTTGAGCGAGCGTTCCTTGCAGGAACTTTGTGTTTCGAAGTGTTTTGAGAGCTTTGGAGAGCATAGCTCATGGAAAGTACAAGGTTTAGCAGCTTTGCGAGCAGAAGTCTTTGTAGCTTTTGTAGTGTGAATGCTTCTTGAACAGTTTCATGCACGTTTGAGTCACACACCACTCATCACACGCCACTCATCACACACCACTCACCTTACACCACTCATCTTACACCGCTCGTCACACACCACTCACCTTACACCTCTCAGCACACACCACTCATCACACACCACTCATCTTACACCATTCATCACACACCACTCATCAGACACCACTCTTCACACACCACTCATCTTACACCACTCAACTTACACCACTCATCTTACACCACTCATCGCACACCACTCATCACACACCACTCATCTTACACCACTCATCACACACCACTCATCACACACCACTCATCACACACCACTCATTTTACACTACTCATCTTACACCACTCATCACACACCACGCATCACACACCACTCGTCTCACACCACTCATCACACACCACTCATCACACACCACTCATCTCA
>CAXAMN010021280.1:8636-21702 GCA_963970005.1 Durusdinium trenchii | reverse complement strand
CTCTTAGGTTGGAGGCCATCGCTCTTAGGATGGAGGCCATCGCTCTTTTGGTTGCAGGCCATCACCCTCTTAGGTTGGAGGCCATCCGACAGAAAACAGAAAAGAAAGGAAAAAGGTCTAATGTCCAATGATGAAGAGCACCTGCCAGCTTCGGCAGGTCATCCGACACCTCAAGAGATCCAATTCCTCGGAGGTCTGATGGTCCATGGGGCGGTGCGACCAAAGCTTTCGCAGCGAAGGCGGAGACGAAGGCAACAGGCACTTCAGCGAAGTGAAAGGAAGCCGACCCGATTTCAACGAATGCACCAGCTGAATGGCAAGCCTCACTAAGATGGCGGCTTCCAAAACCATCGCGGACACATGAAAGGCCATATCCTTCTCCATGGCATACATGGCAAGTTGGATTGATCGCCTACGGAACTTTCCTGAGAACCCAAAAAACATCACGGTGATAGCCCAAGTGATGCTCGTCACCACGTTTACATGGCGCAAGAAGTTGCGGAGGGCGCAAGAAGTACACTGCCAACGGTGTGTGTGTGTGTGTGTGTGTGTCCTCTCCTCAGCCTCAGATGATTGATGCACGTGTTACTACTAGCGAACATTGTTACTGTGACAATGGAAGCCCATGCCCGGATCCAGCCGTACCTCCAGTCGTACCTCTCCCATCCCATCGTTCAGCTTGGTCTCCAATCCCGAGACTGCGCTGAACGCGGAGGTCCCGCGACAGCTACTATTACTATGCGTCCTTGCAACTAGAAGTAATGGCCTCCACCCTAGTAGCGATGGCCTCCACCGTGCGTAGCTTTTTGCTACTAGTAGCATGCCAGGAGCGCCCCAAGGAGCACCCTTGCTACGAGTAGCAATGCCCTTGTTACCAGTAAGCTTACAGTGTTTCCAATCATCTGAGAAGGTACTGGGGTCCGGGATCACATGTTACCCATGCGGCTGGTTGACCGGCACCCCGTGTGAGGTTGATCTGATCACCCGTGTTTTGGTCCGTCCGCTGAGTAGCGCCATGAGGTTGTATTGAAAGTGTTTTAGTCAATGGCAGCAAAGTCGGCAGTTCTCGCTTCTTCCAATCACTTTCAATCACTTTCAGTTGTGTCTGACGCGACACCATCTTGCCACCATCTTGACACCATCTTGCCGCTTCTTTGACGTCGGTGCACCCCCCGGCGTTTCATCCGAACTGTGCCCCCCGCGGAGCGCCCGGTCGAGCCGTAGCACTGCTGTCGAGCCGCTCTCGCGCTCGGCCTCCACGTCGGCCCGGCGCCGGAGCACTTTGTCCTGTCGACGCGGTCGGAGTTCCGTAGAAGTCAATTCGGCGATGGGAGGTACTACTAGCTTCTTGTTACTACTAGTAGCTACTAGCTATATATACGTTCGTAGCTTCATGCCCCTGTGACGTGCGTAGCTTCTTGCTACTAGTAATGGCCTCCAATTCTAAGAGCGATGGCCCGGCCTCCTAGATGTCCAGTTCAGCGGAGGGTACCCGTTCATTGTGATTCATGACGCAAACTCATGACGTGAAAAAATCCAAACCCGCTGGGATGGATGAATCCAAGGTAGGGTAGGATGACAGTTAGGGGCCAGGGGTAGGATGGATGACGCAGTTGTCATTCAATCCGCTGAGGTTCATTAGGTTAGGATGAAGCTTCGATCTTTCAATCTGGTGCTGCAATAATTTTTGTTGTACTCTCGAATACAGGTCGTCTGTACGCCCCTGCGAACCTGTAGAAGGGATTCTCCCGCACCTTCCCACCTTTTCTTGGCACCAAAAGGTGCAGACCAGTATGGTGAGCACGAAGGCAACTCGCGTCGCGCACCTGGAGAAACGAACGAAGAGTTGAGCTATCTGGTAGGACCCGGAAAGCGAGCTTACCACCACTCCCCGGGAAGCCAATCTCCGGCTTCCCGGCTTTTCTGCTTTTTCACTCCGTCGCCCGAGCTGACTGCGGCACTCCCACTCCCCGTGACGGTGGTGTCACCGAGACTGCGCTCGACGCTGTCGCCGAGGCGACGGTTCGACCGCGCGGCACATTGGCCCCGCTGCAGTGCCAATGGTGATGGGATCAACACAAATGGTCGATCACCATGTGTGGCTGTTGCAACCTGTCGCTTGTTGGTGAGGAAAAAGTAGTTTTTATATAATGTATATACACTTAAGACAATTCTTTTGAAATCAATAGCCCAGTAGCTTCTTGTTACTAGTAGTAATGGCTTCCAACCTACTAGCGATAGCCTCCACCCTAGTAGCGACAATTCATGGAAAATCAGAAATGCCTCAAATTCAGCAGATCGAAACAAGGATGGACTAGCTGCTAGCTGCATGCAGAGTGTCTGCCAATCCAGACCATCTTCAGGGTGGCAGAAACCTAAACATTCCCAGCCTTCCCAGCATGTGTATTTGTGTTCACAATTCCCCCATTGGAATAACAAGGAGACCTTGGAAATCCACTTTGTAGATACAATTCTGTTTACACCTGGTCACCAATTGTCGTTCATGCTCCAGTACTTGGTGATGTTCTCTCCGGCCTCAACAGTGAAAAAACAACTGCCTCCGCTGTCTCCGACTCGGTACATGAAACTGACTGAGAACACCTGCAACATCACCATTGACATCCGTTGCTGACATGATCTAAACCGCGTGAAGGATTCGCGCATCTTTCACTTGCTCCAAATCCTCCAGGGTTGTGACAGCGAAGCCCTTGAACGTTTTCAACACAACTGCCCCTGCTCCAGTATCTTTGCTGGGTTCACTTGTTCGATCTTTCAGATTAAGCCAAGCATAGCATGCACTCTCTGGTTCACTTGTGCTCTCAGCAAATGAAGCAGCTCAAAACCCGGACTCCGACGGCGGCGGAGACCGAGACCCGACTCCGGTCGCTCCTCCAGCTCCGGCAGCTCGGACTTCTCTGTCTCATCCGAGCCTGGGAGTGACCGGTGCATCGCTTCTAGTAACAAGTGCCTTACTAGTAGAAACAAGAAGCTATTTAGTTTAATTTTAATAGCTTTTTGTTACTACTAGTAAGGCACCTGTTACTACTAGCGTGGCACTTGTTACTACTAGTAACGTCGGGGTGATCCGATCCGCTCCGCGCCTGGCGTCTCGTCGTTGAGCCGTGGCAGATATTCCTTCCGCTGCAGCTCTTCCACAAAGGCCTCCAGCGTGGCGTGGTAGCGGTTCGGGACGCCGTTGAGGCAGAAGTAGCCGCAACAGGTGCAGATGGCCAAACAACTGCAGCCAATGCATATCATCAAGGAAGCCTCAGAAAGAAAGAGAGGATGGGTTTAGGGTTTTGGGCACGTGATGATGGCTCATGTAGGATGTTTGTGGACGAATTGAAATCAAGCGATCATGGTAATGAACCTCGCCAAGTGGTGAAGTGAAAAGTGTGACAATGGAACATGTTGGAAGGGAGGAGCCCCTTTAGGGCGGCATACAATTTCATCCAACATCATATTCCAGAACATAGAATAACAATCCGGATAGTATTCCCCATACTAGTAGTAACAAGGTTCGCTGCTAGGAACAAGTGTTCATCGCTTCTAGTAACAAGCGCCTTACTAGTAGTAACAAAAAGCCATTAATTTATAATTCTAATATCTTCTTGTTACTACTAGTAAGGCACCCGTTACTACTAGCGTGGCACTTGTTGCTAGTAACAAAAAGTGTTCTGATCTTCTCCTCTTCGCGGCGACGATGATGCCGGTCACTCTCTGATACTCCTCCATGCCGTCGCTTGTCTCCGATCTGCTCCGCTCATCGACTGCTCCGCGGCGATTCACGCGCCGGGCGTGTCGCTGGCGCCCAGAGCCACACAGGGTGAGCAGATCGACAAGAGATCGAAGACCGATGGAAGGGTTGAGACTTCAAAGACCGTGCGGGCATTTGGGGTGGGGGGCGGGGGGGGGCCCAAGTGGGAGCCTTCTTGCTAGGCTAGTTCAGGTTCTTGTTGCCATCAATAATTACGCATCAAGCAGCGCAACCCGGCAAACGTGGGTTCGGCCAAATTCTCCGTAGGTTTACTTCTGCTTCCAGGTGCAAAGCCCCATTTCGAGCTATTATAACAAATGATAATTATGACGTGATGTGACAAGGCGTACAGGGTACAGTCTTCCCGTCCGACGATTCGTTTCTCCGTCCGTGTCTCCTTTGACGATGTGTCCACTCCGTGTCCACTCCGTGTCCACTCCGTGTCTCCCAGTCCTCCATTTGCTTCATGAGGAAGTCCGAATGTTCACGCCTGACGGCACGGACATAGCGGGTTCGGTGGAGATCCGACCGGTGGAGCCAAGACGTGGGATCGATCCAGCTCAAGTCATCCCAGGTGACCCCACACCACTGTGGGAGACGCAAGACGGGATCTTGAAAAAGAACTTGAACCACAATGCAAGTTTGTGAAAAAGACCCTTGCCGTGTTTGCTCTCGCAGCTTATAACGGCTCGTCGGTTCTCAAACAACGCCTCAACCAAAAACTGATTCCAATCACCAAAAAGAGCACACACCAAAACCTATACAAATAGATAAAGAACACTTGGAAAACGTCGCAGAACACTTGGTACACTTCTCCGTTCGGAATCTCCGTTCGCGTCCGTTCTGAGCATCCGGACAAACGGAGGAGCCGAGCGCGTCGCTGCTCCAGTTCCTCCCGCTGCCCGACCGCGTCAGCGACCGAAGCGACGGAGTCGGCGCCGGCAGGTCGCCCTGTGAACTACGGGTCCTTCGGAGCCACCCAGCCACTCAGTCGCCCGAACGTGGTGCCCAAAAATGTAGTAACACAATATATATATATATAAATCCAAACTGCAATGGCCTCCAAGCTACTAGCGATGGCCTCCAACCTAAGAGCCTTAAGTACATTGTGTGGCAAATCGCAGCTTCCTCTTGTTTCTGCTTCAGCTTCACGTCGTCTTGTCTCTTCTCGATGGCCTCGGAAGTTCAGCCCTGCCCGGCAGTTGACTGGGCGGGTGGACTGTCCGATCCCTGTTGATTGGAACAGGAAAAGCAACAAAGGATTACAATGTCGACGTCTCATTCCTTACAAAAACCATGGTGAACAAAGTTGCTGCTGGATTCTCCACTGGTTGTGAGAAACATTTGTCTTCTTTAATGTTCTAAATGGTTACAACAATGGCTAAGTCACCAAGCTTCATGGGGCGGCTTCGCAAGACGAGGACACCTTCCTTTCATTTTCGCAAGCGCTGCCAGAGATGTTCTGACCTGTCCAACTTAGATCCGGGTGTGATAGCTTCTTGTTACTATAGGAAGGCCAGGAAGGCCCCATTCGGTTCGCGTCCGAAATCTTGCCCCAATAGACTCAGACTCTGCCGCGGCCCATTCTGCGGCCCACCCCCCGCCACTCGCCGCTCTTAGCTCGTCGGACATACCGGGCACGTTGCTCCAGGCTCTTGAGATGCATGGCCTTGAGAGGAGAACGTTCGTTCTCTCGTGCCCCACCGACGTGCCGTGCCGCTCCTCCCGTGCCACATCGGACCGGTGGGCGTGCGGAAGTCTTCATCAATCTCCAGGTGATGGGCGTGTGTTGCTCGGAACTGGAGGGCACACAACGACAAGCAAACAGATGCGAGACAAAAAAAAACGTGGCGCCACCGGCGCCTTCTACACAAGGTTTGAGAATGTGACATATACAAGGTTCACGCCAAGACGTTTAAATTCTTGCCTTCCACTGAAATAAGGAGCTACATAATATTCACAATACGCCATCTCCGAAGACAGACCCAACCAAATGATATGGGGTGAATGCATTTCTCCCTCATTAATGCCGTCTAGCGCTAACATCAAGGAAACTGGCAGAACCACCTTCACCAGCCAAATGGACATCTGCTGTTCACTTAACTTCGACATCAAGTCCACATTCCATTCTTATCGTTGGGTTTCCCCTCTCCACTTGCCAACATCTCCACCCAGGTGGCTTTGGTGCTCAGGGTGCCAAAGCTGTGCCAAGTGGCCATGTGCTGATCCAAGCACTCCTTTATGTTGTAGCACCTGGCTTGTTTCTTTTTTTCCGGCGCAGGGTCAGGCAGATTCACTTCTTGGGTCTACAAAAAACAGAAAAACAAAACGTCGTTTGTAATAATCTGTGATATTTTGAAAACGAGGTTTCGACGTTACGGAACGCCTTTTTCCCTTGAGCCAAAACACGTCAAGAGTCACGTGTCTGCAGTACCCTAGCGGAGTATATATGGGCTGTACATACAAACACTCCTCCTCTTGCAAAGCACTGTACTGCTGCGCAAGCATAAAAGTAAACATGTGAAACTCTTCGCTGCTTAGCCACTTTCAGTTGTGGTAGTGGAGCTTGGCCAGGGACCTTACTCCAAAACATCTAACTGTCCTTTGCTTCGCTTGCTGAGGAATGCATACTGCAGGTCCTCCATGGTTTTGCGAAGCTGCACCCCAGGAACCGACTTGGTCAAAACATCGGCTTTGTTCTTGACTCCTGGAACGTGGTGCACCTTCAAGTGGCCTTCGGCAACCCTTTCTTGTAACCATAGGTAGCGAGTCTGGATGTGTCTGGCTTTACCCAAACCCACTCTATTCACAGTTCCTTTGGCTGCATTGGAATCGCCCTCGATGGTGACTCCCAAATTCAAACCAAGGTCTGCGCATAGGCTTTGGAGGCCTAAGCCCACAGATCCTCCCTTCACAAGTGCATAGTACTCACTTTCACCTGTAGAAAGGGCTACAGTGGATTGGATGTTACTACTGTGTTTCAACACGTGCATGCCGTACATAGCAACCATGCCAGTCGTGCTTTTGCGCGTCACAGCGTCACCACCATGGTCGGCATCGACCTGCACCCTCAGCCTTGAGGGTGTCTGCTGCGAACCAAAACATTGCCCAACATCAGGGTATTTCTTCAAGTACCTGATGAGACGCTTCAAGTCAGCAAGTTTGGCTTCTGTTGGTGATACCATACCTCGAGCAAGGTTCTTGACTGCGTGCCCAATATCGAGTCGATCTTGAGACAAGTACGCAGCACGCATCGTTGCTGAACGATACTTCGATGCCTCGCTCTTATCAAGCAGCGGACTGCGGCTTTCCAGCATCTGCTGATCTGCCGACTTCTTGACATCTGGTGATTCTACACCATTTGCCTTTTCCAAACCAAATGCCTGGATCAAAAGATCAACATGTCTCCGATCGGCTTCGATCACAATTGATCCTTCGCCGTTCTTCTTTTCGACTCGGATTAACCGATTCAGAAAATGAGCTTCTGTTCGGTCTCCATCCTCGTCTCCAAGAATTCCGAGACATTTCAGCTCATAGGCATCTTTGAGGACTTGGCTGAGCTTCTCCAAGTGTTGGGCGTCTCCAAGTGCTAGGAAGTCATCTCCATGCACCATCACTCTGACGTCCCAAGCTTCTTGGTAGAAGACTGACGCATTTGACAAGCCTCTGCGGAAACCAGCTTTCTGCAGAGTCTCTGTGTAGTGCGTCTGCCAGATGTTTGGAGCGTCCTGTGTTCCATACATCGACTTCACGAGAAGTCCACAGGTCTGTCCATCTTTGCTGGCTTCGTCCTCAGGCGGCAGCTCTATGTAGATCTTTCTCTTTGGAGTTCCATAAAAGTGTGCTCGTGAGATGTCCCACAAGCCCAGCTTCAGCAGCTGGTTGTGGCAGGACTTTCTCTTTGTTGCCCACAACGAGCACAGCAGTCTCATCGCCTCCAATGGGGGGCGTGCTGCTGAAAAGCAAGTTGGCTGGCAATTGTTCTTCTTTGGTCTTTCTTGCCTTTATCTCACGCACAACTAAACGGCTCCTATAGTTTGGGTTTGTTGGATCTCCCTTGTTGGTGTCCAACCATCTGACTGGAATCGGGGGCTTCCCCGTTTCCTCAAAACATTCGGCTCTCGGCCGGGCCACATAAACACCATGCTTTTCTTTTAAATAATTCATTTCAAGGCGTCTTGCCTCTTTCACTTTCTCGGCTGGCAAAATGCCGCCGTTCACATCGTCCATGTAAACTTCTTCGAACTCAGGGTCCATCAGAGGCATCTCTGGAACTGGGCCTGCTGCAAACAAATCAAAGGTGTTCAACTCACCTTTCTCAGCTAGTGCGTCACGCAGAAATCCGGATTGTCGCTCTGGATGCTTCTTGACCTGTCCCCAGATGTTCTTCTTCACCCTCCAAGGTGCCTTAGGATCAACTTTGGCTGGGGTATATTTGGCGTGAGTGCCACGGACCTCCCAACCTGTTTTGACACCTTCGGGGGAGGTTTGGAAATCGGCGATCACTCGGCCAGACGATGGCTGTGCGGCTGGATCAGCCGCTTCAGCCTCTGGCTCTACTGTGGGGTCTTGTTCAGGCTTTTCTTCTTCTCCTCCTTCTTTCTCTTTTGTGGTCTCTTCTTCTTCTTCTTCTTTTGTTTCCGCGGTTCCTTCAACCGCTGATGTTGTTTCGGCAGTTTCTACAACCGCTGGAGTGGTGTTTGCGGCTGGTTCCGCCGCTGATGTGGCTGGCAAAGGCTCCTCCTCCTTTTCTTCTTTTCCACTCGGGGCGGCCGAAGCGGCCGCTCCCGGGATCTCCTGATCCTCCTCCTCTGAGGTCTCTACCTTACTATGTCTCTCTTCCTTGATGCGCAGCGCTTTGTCCCTTTCGCTCTCACCGGGCTCACGCGCTACCATGAAAACGAGGTTTCGACGTTACGGAACGCCTTTTTCCCTTGAGCCAAAACACGTCAAGAGTCACGTGTCTGCAGTACCCTAGCGGAGTATATATGGGCTGTACATACAAACATATTTGCAGTATATATTACAAAGTGTATAGATAACTATATATATACTATATATATATAACACCAAAGCTATATATTGTATTATAATCTCCACTTTCGCCAATCCGCACGAAAGCCTGTGAGAAACTGCCAGACACGAATCCCCCCACGACCATATCATCTCATCCTGCCTTGGACTGGAGTCCGGCTCCCGGTGGAAGCCCTGGCCGCTCGAGAATGGCGTTCTGAACGAGAATGGCGATTCCGCGAGCGATTCCGCTTTTGCGGCTTCCCCGAACGACGCCTGCAAAAGCCTGAAAAGAGATGGCGGTGCAAATGGAAGGGAGAAGACAAAGACCCCTGAGAAGCACCTTGGATACTTGGATCGAAGTGGTCTTGGTGAATTTTGCCGCCTTTCTCCCCTTCCCGGAAACACAGGTTGGTCTTTTTGGTGCCCCTCTTTGGAGAAAGACACCATCATAGTGTTCCCCGGAAAGGCTGGAGAGAAGCGCCCCAAAAGCAGAACTTGACCACAAAGACACTTTTTTGCTCAAAGACAAACATAATAACCCAAAAAGCCGTTCAAAGCTGTTCAAAGTGAAGCCATACAAAAACCAATGCCATCCGAGCAACCAATGCTGCGGCCCATGTTGCGTGGCTGGCCCATGTCCGACTCCTCCTCCCTCGCAGCTGCGACCCGAGGAACACGCCCAATCTCGCCTGCTTCCCACGTGTGCACAGCAGCGGCCGCAAAGACCTTCGGCACTCACCGACAAGAAGCTATTAGGGGCTCCTGGCATCGCTACTAGGAGCGATCGGGCGCTACGAACGGGGCTCCTGTTTGTCCAGGTCTTTCCGCCGAACCCCCGTGCGAACGTCGGTCGTGTGGCGAACGGCCGAACGTCGAACGGCGAACGTCGGTCGTTGAGGGCCGGACACATCAGCGCCATCCCTGGGACGCCCAAAAAGCGAGCCACGAACTGGAAGAACTGGTAGCTAGAAGCTACTAGCGTTCGGACGCTATGCTCGGTGGAGGCCACAAGTGGGTTGGAGGCCATCGCTACTAGTAACAATAAAGCGTTCTTAGTAACTAGAAGCTTCCTTGGGAATCGTTTCACTGGGAATCGGTTCACCTGTAACAAGAAGCTTTTTAGATCTTTTTGTCTTTAGAAAGCTGGGAAGTGTTTCTTGTGAAGTTTGAACGGAAAGACATAGCGAAGACGTTTCACCGTGGTCCACACCATTCAGAACTTGGAGCGTCGGAAAAGGACGGCGGTTTGCGCGTTGCGGGCGGTGGACCCGTCGAACAAGTGATGAAAAACCTGCTTCCAACGGCAGTCGAACCAGTCGACGGTGGTCGTTCTTTGATCGTTTCTGATTTCGCATCGAACGAAGCCTTGATTTCGCATGTGGCGCCGAAAACTGGGTTGGTTGGACCCCAACCGAAGCTTTGATGCGTAGCCCGAGAGCTGCCCTGACCACCCGCCCCCGCTGTGGGAGGTGGAAAAAAAGGAATCGCCACACCACACCTGGACGGCAGGCCCAGGCTGGTGCGAGGCCGCCTGAGTCCGGTGGAGTCCAGCGCCGGCTTCGGGCGCGTCTCGGACCGAAACGTCACGGTGGAAATTCCACCCCCCAAACATGGGGTGAACCATGGGAAAACCATTGGGTCGGCACCCAATGGCCATCGAACCTACTAGCGCTCTGAAGGATGGTAGAGAGAGCAGCCATCGACGTGGCGCAGAGAGCTGGTCGACGTCTTCAACTAATGGCAATGGCCTCGAACCTGGTAGCAATGGCCATCGAACCTACTAGCGCTCTGAAGGATGGTAGAGAGAGCAGCCATCGACGTGGCGCAGAGAGCTGGTCGACGTCTTCAACTAATGGCAATGGCCTCGAACCTGGTAGCAATGGCCTCGAACCTACTAGCGATGTCCTCCAACTATAGGAGAGTCTTCGATGAGTCGAAGACGAAAATCACAGGTCCGAGTCTTCTTCCGAAGCCATGTGGAACCGAAAAATCGAACCCAATGGTATAGGACTTTTCGTTCGAAAAT
This sequence comes from Durusdinium trenchii, assembly GCA_963970005.1. Classification (NCBI taxonomy): domain Eukaryota; class Dinophyceae; order Suessiales; family Symbiodiniaceae; genus Durusdinium; species Durusdinium trenchii. The sequence continues at coordinate 10,903 of CAXAMN010021280.1, read as the reverse complement.
CTCTTATAAACCGCTGGCTGTTCCTTTCCCATTCCCATTCTGGCTGTTCCTTTCTTTTCGCTTAAAAGTTGTGGCTCTTGCAAACCCTGGCAAACCCTGGTCGTTGATTAGCACGATTTCAGCCATTTATGGCATAGTTCCAACGTGCTTCTTCCACCAACTCATCCATCACCTATTTTCAGTCTTTCGAAGGGCAACACAGAGATGCAATCATCGAGAACCAGGTGCTAAGCTTGCCCAGGGTCCTCTGTGCGGTTCCTCATCGGAATCGAACACTGGAGCACAACGGGCAGAAGCTATCAGCACCTAGTGATCCAGTCAAGCGATTGCAAAAATGTCGGCAGGTCATCCCACGGCTGTGCTCAGCTGAGCCTCATCTCTGTGAACGGAAGAGTGAAATATTGGCTTCTTAGGAGGCCATCGCTGTGAGGTTGGAGGCCATCGCTACTAGTAGCAAGCGGCTAAGACACCAAATGGGTGCGTTTGAGCACAGCCTGGACGCGTCAGGCGGTCAGCCTCCCTGCCAGCTTTCGGAGTCCCACGAACAACTGTTGCATCTCAACACTCAGTTTATGTTTCATATCAATTGCAAGTAGATGGAAGTAGTAGGATAGTGTTTTAATATGTTTTAATTATGGATAGGATAGGATAGTTTGCCGTTCTCACAAAACACTACAGAAAACCAGGTTCTACAGTCTCTCACATGGATCCATGTGCTTCTGCGAGGAAGATGCTCTTCTGCATAGAGGTTGTGTCGTTGAGACTGGATTTCTAAGCTGATGAGACTGGATTTCTGAGCTGATGAAGCCGCACCCAAGGCCTTTCACAGGAAGACTACAAATGTGTCGGCATTGCATAGTTTGGAAGCATATGATGATTTGCTACTTATATTGTCTATCACTGGGCCTTGGGCAGCTTCCAGAGTGGAAGATCAAGAAGACTTTGGGTCAAAGCATGGCTGCCGCACCAACGTTGTGCGTGCCGAGGACACCCCCATGAAACAAAAAAGTCATGTCATGTGCCTGCAAACCTGCTTTTGCCAAGGTGAATCAAGAGTATGCCCCACGGAGGGTGTTCAAGCTCCAGTACAGTGCTACTCTGCAAGCCAAAAAATCAGGCGATGGGAACGGCCATTTTGTCTCACTCGCGATGAGTTCCAGTGTCCTTGAAAAAAGAGGGTATTGGGCAGCCTGCGATCTTCGTGCAGCCTTCGATGTTCACGTCACTCCCTTCTAATCCTCATCCTATATAGTCATAATTCTTTTGGTTTAAGAAACATGGAACATGGGTTTTGCTAGAAGAAAGACACCTGAAATGCGATGTTTGACTGGCAGCAGCGTTGCTATGATTCTTATAGGTTTGTTCATCCACCTTGAAGGCCACACAGTCAGCCTTGCCACTGTTGCTTTGCGGCGTTGGTTTCGCAAATAAACGCCCTTGAAAAGCATCGCGAAACAAGGCCAACTAGACCAACAGCTCAAAGTGATTGCATCCCAAAATACCAACTCACAATAATGAACTGGGGCTTTCCAGCAAAACAGCAACATGACCCAACTCAGCAACATAGTCGTCTAAAATCCGTAAAACAACGTCGGTTGTTCGGGATCAACATCCAGAGCCAAGAAGCCTAGGGCCTCACAGAATTTCAAGTGATAACTCCCTTCTCCGAGGCCACACATATCAGAGATCTGCGCGGCGCGCTTACATGTCGCACTTCCACCAGCTGCTCAGGTGCGCTCGCGCTCGCTTCAGGTGCAGTGGATGGAACCACACGATCACACGCTGCGGGCCCCCCCTTAGAGGATCAAACATTGGTGCTTCAAAGCTACTAGGAACAAGTGCATCGCTACTAGGAGCAAGGGCCTTACTAGTAACAAGAAGCTATTAGAATTAAGTTTAATTAGAATTTAGTTTAATTCCCCCTTAGAGGATCCAACATTGGTGCACTTGTTCCTAATAGCTTCTTGTGACTACTAGTAAGGCATTTGTTACTAGTAGTGATGCACTTGTTCCTAGTAGCTTAATTGTTACAAGAAGCTTCCAGGATGATCCAAGAGAAACATTTCATCAAATACCTTTCTCTCACACAGCCCTATTCTTTGCCAACCTAATGGCGATGTCCTCCAAGCTAGTAGGATTTTGGCCTCCAACCTACTAGCAATGGCATCCAACCTGATGACCTCCAACCTACAAGCACTGGCCTGCAACCTAGTAGAGATGGCCTCCAACCTAGTAGCGATGGCCTCCAACCTGCAAGCAATGGCCTC